>JARYGA010028430.1:0-31791 GCA_030545235.1 Helianthus tuberosus | reverse complement strand
AATTGACGACCTAACATGCTCTGTTCATCCGATCATCTCTAAATCCAATGACTATGGGCCAAGCTCCATAGTTACATTTCCATTCCATCACCAAAATAATGATGTCTCATTACTTTCACTTTTGAATGGATTGTTGTGTGTTTGCTTGAATCATACATACGAGCTGCTTCTTTGGAATCCAACAACTAGTGCGTTCAAGCGTTTGTCAACTCCTGATTCTCATGGATTCTATATAAATAACCTTGATGCCGTTGGTTTGTACGTTGACGCTGACGATGATTACAAGGTCTTGCATATAAAGCGTAGGAGTGGTGTACTTGGTGTCTATGTTTATTCTAGGGAAGTAGACTCTTGGAGAAATATTCCTTTCATAACAAGACAAGAGTACCTAAGCCCTCATTTCAATTGGTCAGCTGGCACATTTTGTGGTGGTACTCTATATTTCACTGTTTACGAATGTTGGCTTGGAGGTACGAATGTGGTGATTTGTTTTGATGTTAATTCGGAGCAGTTCAAGGAGATAAGCTTTCCACCCGTTCCTTCTATAGGAATGGTTCAAGGGGAGGAAAAAGTTTATTACAGTTTTGATGAAGCTGAAGACGATCAGCGCAACTTCTATCCGGTCGAGTTCTTAAACTCGCTAAATGTTAGTGGTTTGCCGCCTCATAAGCTTCTTTTGAAAATTGGATGCCCAATAATATTGTTACGTAATATCGATCCATCACATGGCCTGTGTAATGGCACGCAGTTGATATGTAAGGGTTTCATGCGAAATGTTATTGATGCGGAAATTGCAGTCGGTCAACATGCCGGAAAAAGAGTTTTTTTGCCAAGAATCCCTCTAACCCTTTCTGAAGATGACATGTTCCCATTCAAGCTGAAAAGAAAACAATTTCCAATTCGACTTAGCTTTTCCATGACGATTAATAAAGCTCAAGGTCAAACAATTCCGAACGTTGGTATTTATCTACCGGATTCTATATTTTCACATGGACAACTTTATGTCGCGTTATCAAGAGGGATTTCAAGAAAAAGTACGAAGGTGTTGGTACATCTCGCCAAAGAATTCAAACAACGCGGAGTTTACACATCAAATGTTGTCTACCAGGAAGTGTTGCGTGATTAATTAATCGCATCCGTATAAAAAAGAAGGTAAGTTAGTAGATTTTGTGCCTTATTTGCTTCCAGAAATTACCTTTTAATTACTATTTTAAAGCACCTGTAGGCGTCTAACATTTTTTTATGTGTCGAAATCTGGTACAGTAGAGGAGAAGATACAAGAAAGTCATAAGCGAACAGATGTATTGGTAAAACAGGAAGAGATACAAGAGACTCCCCGCATTTTGTTTTTATTGTTTTGTCCAGCTACTTGACTGTTTTGAACTCTTCTTGTTTTTAATTACATCTACTTCCTTGTTTTGTACTCTTCTTGTAGAAGATCACGCCGAATCTACAACTACAAAAATTTATCCGAGTATATCACCAAAGAATCGATAAACTAACAGAAAAATACCAGTGTCATCATATCACGAATAAGAAATCTAACTTAAGTACTATACAATATATCATGAGACGACGGATAAACTAACGGTAAACGAATATCCTATTGTAAATCGCCACTCCCGCCGCATCGCGCGGGTAAGTGACTAGTATATATATATATATATATATATATATATATATATATATATATATATAGGGGAATGCTAAAATGAGAACAACCTCGAGTTGTAAGAACCGTGAGAACTACTTGATCCGGGGCGCGGTGGACCAATTTTTTTTTTCATAAACGTAGATGCATGTATTATAACAACATTTGTAAAAAAAAATTCAAAAAAAATGTCGTGTGTGTAGTTTTGAGCACCACAAGTTTGTGTTTACGGGTACCGTAAATTTAGGTACCGTAAATTTAACCGGAAAATTTACGGTACCCGTAAACACAAACTTGTGGTGCTCAAAACTACACACACGACATTTTTTTTGAATTTTTTTTTACAAATGTTGTTATAATACATGCATCTACGTTTATGAAAAAAAAAATTGGTCCACCTCGCCTCGGATCAAGTAGTTCTCACGGTTCTTACAACTCATGTTGGTTCTCATTTTAGCGGACACTTATATATATATATATATATGGGGCCGCTAAAATGAAAACCACCCCTAGTTGTAAGAACCGAGAGAACCACTTTTCTACCATTAGATCTTCAAAATGGATGGATGAGATTAAAAGTAATTAAAACTAATATTAAATACTTTTTGTCTTATTATGTCTTTAATATTTTAATTCAAAAGATTAGTTTAGTAAATTTACTCATTTTTGTATTATTATATTACTTGTTTTTTTAAAACATAATTTTTTTATTAAAAACCATTTTAGATCCATATTTTTAAACCAAAAAAAAAATTATTTTTACGTTTAAAAGTTTACGTTTTGCGTTTTACGTTAAAAAGTTTACGTTTTACGTTAAAAAGTTTACCTTTTACGTTTTATGTTAAAAAGTTTATGTCTTACGTTAAAAAGTTTACGGTTTTAACTTTTTTTTTACCAAAACTTTTTTACACAAAAAGAACGCACCCAGAAATCGCAACTCGGTATCATCGACTGGGAAAAAAATATAAAAAACCAACAACAAAAATGAAATCCCACATAGTTCACTGTTCAAAACTACCAAAAAAAGACTCCCAAAATCCTGCAAATCCATACCAAACATAAAAAAATTATACAAAAATCAGGAAACCCCCATTTTTTACAACAGATCAAAAACCAAACAACAAAAAATCAAAAAAACCAACAACAAAAAATCAAAAACCACAAAAAAAAAACAACAAACTAAAAAATCATGTGTGGGGTATTAAAAAAAACGGGGTTTGGCTCAAAGTTTCCAATACCCATGGCTGCAAAAGTAGGGTTGCAGGTGAAAAACCTACCTTCCACCGTCATTGCCACGCCATCGTCATCAAACTGTTGGAAAAAAAAATTTCTCGCCCTGTCACTGCCAACTCGAAATCCCCATATCTTTAATTTTAACCCAAACTATCAAAAATACACAAATCAACAGAATCAAAGACCGCAATCAACCCCCAACATACCAAAAACCAATAGAATCAAAGAACCCCAAACCCACATAATCGCCGTCTAAAACCCATCACCACCGTCAATCCTCACACAGCCACCACCTCCGACACCTCCAACACCACCACTCGCACAGCCACCACCTCCAACACCACCGCCGTTAACACCGTCGTGCCAACCCCTAAAACCGCCACCACCTCTACCCACCACCCAATCACCGGCACCACCTCTACCCACCACTCAAAACAAAGATTCAAACAACAAAACAGAGACAAAGGTTCATCATATACGTCTCCAAAAGCTAAATCAAACAAAATCTCAAACCTGAGCCAAAACTGAATCAAACAAAAATCCGGTGTTGAACTAACATAACCTGAACATAATCACCACCAATAACGTCGTCGCCGGCATGGCTCCGACGGCCAGTGCCGCCGTCGGCCACCTCCACCTTCATCTTCAACATCATCGTCGTCATCTCCACCCTCGTGTCATCATCAATATCGTCGCCTCCCCTCTTTTTTCTTCACAATCTCTCTATCATCTCGTTCCATCTCTCTCCCTGCTATGTTTCTGCCGCCGTACGCCGCCACCCGAGGGTGGTGGCCGACTGTTAAATCGAGAAACAGGGGGGTGTTGGGGGGTTTACAGGGGTGCGTGTGGAGTAAAAGGAAGAGAGAGGAGGTTTAGGGGTGTGGTGCGGCTCACCGGAGAAGAAGGATGGTGCTTGTCGGAGTAAAATGGGCGCCAGAATTACGGCCGGAGGGAGAGAAGGTCTGGTGGGGTGAAGGATTTTTCTGAGAGAGATGAGGGTTTTTATATTTTAAGAGAGAGAAAGATGAGAGATGTTAAATGAAGAGAGAATGTCTGGTGGCTTTAAATGAAGAGAGAGAGAGATTTGACATATGGGGTAAATGACCAAAATAACCTTTAGGTTATAAAATAATATTGTATACGTGGCAAAGTCTGATTGGTGGAAAGTGGTTTTCGCGGTTCTTACAATTGGGAGTGGTTTTCATTTTAGCTACATACATACATACATACATATATATATATATATATATATATAGGTAGAGGATCCTGTAAAAAAGGCCTAAAGTGTGAGAAAGGTAAGAAAGAATCTCAACCATTAGATCTTTGATCTAATGGTTGAGATAATAGGGACCAAATTGTAAAATATTTTTATTAATTTGGACTAAATTGAAATATCTAGGGGTAATTGTGTCTTTTTATCCCCATTTTGTAAATCAAAATCCCTAAAATTTCTCTCTCTCTCTCCAGATCTCTCTCTATCATACGTGAATTTCTCTCTCCAAGACCAATCGGAAGATCAAAAAGACAACGGCCAATCGGAAGATCAAAACGACAGCGGCAGCGGCGGCGGTGGTGGTACGAGCGGCAGCGGCGGTGGTGCTGGTGCGAGTGGGCAGCGGCGGTGGTAAAACCAAAACCCCAAATCCAATCTCCATAATCGCCGGCGATCGATTCAACAATGACGGTGAGCGTGAGCTTTGCCGTCGGCGTAATCGCCGTTCTGATGCTCTTACACGCTGCTTATCAACTATTTAATGTAACTAACTCACTTTCATCTCTAATTTTTATTGTTATTATATTCAATCGTAGATTAAAAACTCAAAAGCTTTATATTTAGTTTCTGAATGGTGTTATAGGGTGTTATATTCTTGTACTGAATGGTTTTTTTTCTTTTTCTCAATGATGTTATTTTTTCCTGAATGGTGTTATATTATTTACTGAATGGTGTTATTTTGTTTACTGAATGGTGTTATTTTTCTTAATGGTGTTATTTTGTTTCTGAATGGTGTTCTTTTTCTTAATGGTGTTATTTTGTTTCTGAATGGTGTTATATTGTTTACTGAATGGTGTTATTTTGTTTATTGAATGGTGTTATTTTTTGTTTACTGGATGGTGTTATTTGTTTCTGCATGGTGTTATTTTGTTTCTGAATGGTGTTATTTTGTTTCTGAATGGTGTTATTTTGTTTCTGTATGGTGTTATATTTTTGTTTATTGAATCGTGTTATTTTATGTACTGGTGGTTATAAGTCCTTAAATCAAGGATTTTCTCTCTCTCCAAATCCTTAAATCAAGGATTACCATATTTGATTTTTTAATGCATTTACAATCATACCCTTTTCAATTAATTTAGATCTAATGGTTGAGATTCTTTCTTACTTTTCTCACACTTTTAGTCTTTTTTACAATAACTCCACCCTATATATATATATATATATATTCATTTGAGAACCAACTTTATTGTGAGAACCATGAGAACCAATGTGAACACACAAAAAAAACCCTAAACAAAACTAACCCGCACCCCCCCAAAACCTAAAACCCCCACCCCAAAAAAAACTTAACCCCTCCCCTCCCCCAAGCTAAATTCTAAAAACCTAACGCCTCCCCCCCCCCCAAAAAAAAAAAAAAAAAAACTAACCCCCATCCCCACCAAAGCTAAAATGCTAAAAACTAAACCCCCAAAAAACTAAAAAATCTAAAAAAACACACATTTTTTTTGATAATATTTTTTATGAAAAAATTGCAACTTTTAGTAGCAAAAAAAAAAAAATAAAAGAACTTTTTTTAGAAACGAAAATTAGCGATTTTTGATAAAAAAATATTAAAAAAAGTTTTTTATGTGTTTTTTTAGCTATTTTTAGGTATTTTTGGTTGTGTTCACATTGGTTCTCGGGGTTCTCGCAATAAATGGTGGTTCCTAACGGATCATTCTCCTATATATATACATATATATATATATATATATATATACACACACATATATATATATATATACACACACATATATATATAAATATAATTAAGATCAAGTATGTGCATATATTATGAGTGTATAATATTATGTATTTAGACCAAATAGAAACAAATACAAAGATATACAACTACACAAAAGTACAATAAATATGTAAGTACTTGAAAAACGAAAATTATAAAATATAAGTGTACATACTTGGACAAAATAAACACATCGGACAATTCGAACCACTTGGACATATCGAACAAAACAAAATATATGGCACGGACGAAACAAACGACATAAACGAGACGAACGCCGCGAACATAGCGGACGATACGAACAAACCAAAAACGGACACGCAAAACACTACGATCGAAAAACAAATAAACGGACAAGCACACAAAAACAAAAAGATGTTCATACTAGAAGTTATAAAAATAACTTATATAAAATATTTAGTAGTTTTATAAACACATTTTTATAAGTTATTATTACTAGTAAATATAAAAACTTGGATCAAGCCCAAACTAATTATTCATATGGGCTAGCCCACTATTATAAATTGAATTGGGCTAGAGCCCACTTTTATAAACTGAATTGGGCTAGAGCCCACTTTTATAAGCTAAATTGAGCTAGAGCCCACTTTTGTAAAATTAAATTGGGTTAAAGCCCACTTTTATAAATCAACATGGGCTAGATCACATTTTATAAATTGTTTTGGGCTAAGCCCACTTTTAGAAAATTACATTGGGCTAAGTTCACTTTTATGAACTATTTTTTGGCTAGACCCACTCTTACATGATTAACTTGGGCTAGGCCCACTTTACAAATCAATTGGGCTTGACCCACTTTGAATAAATTCATTTGGGCTAGGCCCACACATATTAAACGATTTGGGTTAGGCCCACACATATTAAAGCAATTGGGCAAGGCCCACACATACAAAACCTATTGGGCTAGACCCATATATACTAAACTTTTGAATTGGACTTTTACACCTAACATATGGGCTAAGCCCATTCAAACATAAACGTCATAAAATATATATGAAAGATATATATACATAAACAAAGAAAATAAACAAATGTAAGTACAATAACGAAATTCAAGATGTAATACTTGTACGAAAACAAACATAAAAGTGTCTAATGAAATTAGAACACTTGTAGGTCGATAAAGGAACGAAGAATCAGAAATCGAATAGAGATTTATAGGGAACGCAAATATGTGAGTTCATGTTTCCCCTTTTATTTAACGTTTTTATAGTTTTAACCCTTGGGGACGTGTACATGTTTAAATAAATATAGCTAGGAAAATGAAAATATTTAGATCACATGCGAATAAGAATTAAACGAAGGGGCCATTAATGTATAAACAAGTACCGAGGAACATTGGGATATATCTATTGGGTTTTGGCGAACCCCACTCTGAACGGCAATAAAAACAGATCGTATCACAGTGCTTTTGTGTCTAAAACAAAGTGTCTCACACACAAATTATTGTCAAGGTTTGGTTACCTCCTGTTCAGGCATACAGATTAGTGTCTTAGCTAATTACTAATGATCTTACAAGTTTCATTATGCTATATATAACGATTTATAAATTCAAATGTTTTAATTAAAGATTCATTTGATACGAAACCTAATAACATGAATTCACCAACTTTTGTTGACGTTTTTTTTTTTTCAAAACTAACATGTATTACAGGCAACTAGTGGACGACTTTTGTGGAAAATCATGTTCGTGGGTTGTGAGGTCAAGTAGTTTGATGTCATCCAGTATTTAGTCTTATGTTTGTAAACTTGTGTTTTGAACAATGTTGTTAAAGTGTAGTATGTTTTTCGAATAAACTTTTGGTTGTAAACTTGGTTTAAATACTATGTATGGATGAACATCTTATAATGTTTTACATGTGTTGTTTACTTGGTTGAATGCAACGATTGCCGCTATGGGCACACCTCGCGACGCTTCCGCAACATCGAAAATTCGGGATGTGACATATTTTTCACAATTGTGCAGGGTAATCTAAATGGTTCAAAGCCTTTCAAATTTTGGTTTCTTGTTAAACATAAGTTCCAGACATGTATTGTTAAAATGTTTAACAGTTAACACTTGATTTAGGACATAACAAGCTGTGTTCATAGCTTCTCCCCAGAAAGCATAGTCCTAGCGGCTTCAATCAACGTCCTGTTTTTCTTCTCAGCGACTCCATTCTGTTGAGGTGTATAAGGAGCATAATATTGATGTTCTATTCCCTTGCGCAGACAGTAGAGATCCAGAATCTGATTCTTGAACTTCGTGCCATTATCACTCCTTATCCTCTTGATGCGTACTTCATGGACATTCTCTAATTTTGTAAAATGTTCTATCAGGAACTGAGCTGTCTCATCTTTTGTACCTAAAGAGAAAACCCATGAATAACATGAGTAATCATCTGTGACAACTAAACAATAGTACTTTCCACCTATGCTCCTTACGTTCACTAGACCGAATAGATCCATATGAAGTAATTCACTAGGGGCATCTATGGAATTTTCGGTTTTAGATTTGTGAGGTTTTTATGTTGTTTTCCCTTTTGACATGGAAGATATTTATCTTCCACATGAAATCTCTGCGCTGGCACCCCTTCCACTAAACTGTTTTTAATTATGTAGTTCATTTTTCGGAAGTGGATGTGGGCCATGCGCATGTGCCACAACATCGACTCAGCCTCAGATGCTTTTGACAATAAACACGCCACCACTGCGGAAGAATCCTTAGCACCCATGTCCATAACATAAATGTCATTCCTCCTCGGTGCTCTCATCACTATCTAATCTTCCGGTATCACCAAACCCGATTTCAACACCAAAGATTCAGACTAAGTAAAATGGACCGAGTGACCCTTGTCACAGACTTGTGACACGATCATCAGATTGTGCTTAAGCTGCCCGACATAGTTCACTTTGGCTAGTGTGATCTTCCCGTTGGTCACTTTCCCTCGACCTGTAATGTGACCTCCTTCAGTACCTGAAAAATTACATAACCTCCATCTATATTTTCAAACTCAGTCAACAATCTCGCATCCCACATCATGTGCCTGGAGCAGCCATTATCAACATACCATAATTTAATAATCTTCCTTAGCAGCTCCTGCACAAACCAACCAAAAATTAGTTAGATTGGGGGACCCAAGCCTTAATGGTCTTGGGCCTTCCAAATTCGTCAACTACTTGAACATCCATCCAATATCCATTACTACTAACTGGAGTCCTGGATCTAGGACCTGTTGATGGAAATGGGGTTTGATTTCCACGAGGTCTTTGGTCCTGAAGTTTCCTATACATGTTTTGACTCGTTGACCTTTGGAAATTTTGGTTTTTAGACCTTGAGTTTTGACACACATAACCTGAGTTCCAAGAATTCTGATTGTTATAATTTCTAAAGTCGTTGTTATAAAAATTTCGACCACCATTAGTTTGATATCGATTTTGATATTGACTTTGACTTTTGAAATTACTTGATAGACAATTAAAATTATTCATTCTTGGCGGACTACTTCTAGGTTTCTCATATCTGTCTGATGTAGATTCAGGCTGAAACTTTGTTGATTTCTTTGAAAAAGAGGAACTTGAGAAGTTCCTTTCCAGCCTTATCTACACCAACAGCAACACCCTCTTGTTGCTTAGGAACATATGTCTTTTGTGAGTTAGACACTCTTTGCTCACCATCACCATTCTTTTCTGGTGATTTTTCTTTCTTTCTCTAACTCAATTGTGCTTCGTTCTTTTTGTTAGGACAAAAACTAGCTACATGTCCCTTGGTGTGACATTTGAAGCACGGTCTTCATGCCGAAGACTTCTTAACAGAAGTGATGTACGAAAAATGCAACATATAAATCACATCAAACAAGGCATAGAATCAACCCTTTTTCTGTACTAATATTGGAAAAAGCATGTTTCTTTATTTACTTTTAAATTACAGGATCAAAAGAGCATAAATGAACAAAAGGAACAAATTAACAACAAAAACCAACACAAATACAAAGAAGAAGGATTGATTCAACTTGTCAAACCCCAATATACATCCAAAGCAGCAAAAATAAAGAAAACAGAAGCTTTGGCACGGGGTCGTGCCCACCAGGCATGGGGCGGTGCCTAATAGAGATTCTCTGAAGAAAAAGAAAACATTAACAGACAAACGACCACGGGGCCATGCCAACCCAACATGGGTCGTGGTCAACCCAACATGGGTCGTGCCCACCAGGCATGGGGCCATGCCCAACCAAGATTCTCTGTAGAAAAAGACAACAGCAAAAGACAACCAACACGGGGCCATGCCAAACCTAACATGGGCCATGATCAACTCTAAGATTCGCAAAATCTTGATAGTATAGCAAGTACACTGACCACAGGGCCGTGCTATAACACCACGGGGCGTGTTGGTACAACGACCTGACATCTACAGTTAATGAAGGGAGAGAAATTGGTCACCACGGGGCCGTGCCAGTTGCGCATGGGCCGTGCTAGCCTTCTGATTTCAGCTATAAATAGAGGTGCTTGGCTTTTGAGAAAGGCATCCCTTGGCAAACCACTTCTCTCACACTTGCCATCAGTCCACCACCACTACAACACCAACACCCACCACTATCATCCATCTTTCATCTTTTAGAGTGTGTAGTAGTCTCATGATCCAAGATTGATCGTACGATTTTTTTTAAAACAAAGGCCATGCTTGGCTAATCGCTTACATCACGTGGTGAAGAGAAATCCTTTATGTATTACTTTTGATTTCTAATCTTTGGCAACTTTTTAATTGGGTATGTATTAATGACTTTAATAACTAGTTCTCTATATTGAAGGTGAATTTTATTTAATCATTCTTCATGGTTTATTGATTCAATCATTCGTGTCTTTATGGTCTATATAAAACACGTTAACTACTTGGAAGGGGGTTAGAAGGATGGTTGGGTAAATTCTTGTCTCGTTCAGTGTATAGATCCTGCGAGAACCTGGTTCAAGCTAGGACTTCAGGAGAGGTAGGTCTTAACCGCCTCGGGAGAAGTAAGAAACGCTTGAATCTCTTATCTATAAGCTACTATTAAAACATTAAACCAACCTTGCAGAACTGTATCCTTGCTGACTCAGACCAATAGGTTGAGGGTAACGCTGCCTGGAAGGGGGCCTACCACTTTTCGCATTAATAACTTACTTAATTATCTTTCAATAATCTGACCTTGCGGGACTGTATCCCTACTAACTCAGACGAATAAGTTGAGGGTAACGCTGTCTGGAAGGGGGCCTACTACTATAACTTAAATATAATCTCTTAAAATGCCCAAAGTATGGAAATCATCAAAGGATACATAAAAGAGGAGTTGGAACCAAGTGATTCCTTCTTGTTTATTTGCTTTTATCTTTATTTTATATTTCTTCATCTTTCTAAACTTTCAAAACTTTTATCAAAATTTGGTTAGATTAGACGTTAACGATAAGCCAGTATTAAAAGCTCTTGTATCCTTGGACGACTTCGGTATCTTGCCATCACTATACTACATCCACGATGGGTACACTTGCATTAACGTGTGTAGAGTGATAGTATTATATCGTGTTTTATAAATTTAAAACTTGATTCGTGGGTAAAAAGTGCTAAAAATATCTCTAAAATTATATACACCCGCACACACGTCAAGAAGTCTTTGGACTAGATCCTTGAGATAATGATGATGATGCCTTAGAAGGATCTTGTTTAGTTTGCTCAATTTTAGATTTTTCTATGTTTTTATTTTTGGCAAACTTTACATTTGATTCACTTTCAATAAAAGCTGTTTCATTTTTCATGTCACTTCCTTGAACAAAATTAATCTTTTTAACAAAAGTTTGTTTTTCGTTTTTAGGAGGTATACTCCTTGTTTTCAAAACAGGTTCTCTGTTATCTTCCTTCTTGACACTTACATCATCAGCATCAGACACATCACCCTTTTCTGATGTAGAACTACTAGGTGCAGTTGATGCAAAGTCTGTTAAATCATCTTCATCTGGCAAGAATGGATAGTCATGACTAAGAGGTGGTGGAACTTCATTGAAGCCCTGGAAGCCCACACTTTTCTTGTCATTACTTTGCTTCAAGCCATTCATCATGTGTTTCATGACGAAAGAAGAATCTCTGAATTGATTTAATTTCTTTTTAAGTTCAACAATTTTGAATTATGCATCTAACAACTCTTTGCATTTTACAGATATTTCTTTTGTTTTCTCACTCATCGTATCATGATCTGAGTCTATAACTTGAAGTTTTTCATTTAATTTGCAGGTTAGAATGTCAACTACAGTTTCATCACCTTTAATTTTCTTCAAGTATAAAGTCTCATTTCTTTTTACCAAAAAGTTTGATTCTTTTAAGCTCGAGAGATCATTTACCAGACTTTGATTGTGTTTGGTTTGCCTATAAACCTCACCTTGTAATTAACGACATTTTAAACAAACAAAACTAGCAGGGTTAGAATTTACCTCTCCTGATTATTTGCTCAAGTCGGCCATGAAAGCAGCAAAGTTAACGGCCATCTTTTATCTTTTTATCTGTAGCATCTTTCTCATCATTAGCCTTTAATTCTACCTCTTCAGCTTCTGTCTGATCAGCATCAACTCTTTCAGCTTCAGTCTCCTTCTCTACCTCAGCATCTACTTGTACTTCTCCATCTTCAACTAGAGCAATCTCTTCCATGAAATCCTGTGTGATGTTTTCATCTCCTTCCATATGAATACTCCAATCATACGAACCCTCTCGTGCAGTCAAGATCAAACCTCTTGAGCTATTGTTGTTGTTAGATGCATTCCTGTTGCTTGAACCTTGACCCGGAGAATCTTGAAATGTTGAGTTAGGAAGACTCTGCTTTTGGTCTTTGACATTCCTTGCAACGTGTCCATAATTCTGATAGTTATAACACCTACTTTGGATTTGTCAAAACCAACATTCTTTCCTACAAACTTTCTGCATGTTCTATTCATGAATCTGTTGACTCTTCTAGAGATCTTGACCATCTGCCACTGTAGATCCATCTCCTCTAGGTCATGAGGGTCAATCTAATCATAATCTTCATCAAACGTAGCTGGATCATATATTCTTCCCTGAATGTAATTCTCGTATGAAGCAACAAACGAAGCAAGTAAGGCGAGATGTTCTTCAGTAGCCTTTGACACTCAGAGGCATAGACTTAGAACTGCTGTTGTTATTACTAGATTGTTGTCTCTTAACCCCTATTGATCCTCAAGCAGCAACGAACCCTACATCATCATCAGCATTAGTCGTAACCTGCTCATTTTTGGATGAGAGAAATGCAGTTGCTGAATCACTAGAAGCGTTGTGAGATGATGAAGATGGAATGCCTTTGTAAATTCCCGAATCTTAAACCTTATCATATCTTGTTTCCCTCTTCTTCATATTGAGCTCGTAAGCTCTCAATTTTCCAACAACCTTTTCTAGGTCTTACTCATTATAATCAACTTCTCCCTTAATCATGAGAGTTTAGATATCCCACTTGGCAGGTAAAGCATCAATCAACTTATCATTTATCTCTATGTTAGTGTATCCCTCTATATCATAATTATCCATCTCTGACATTAGATGATAATATCTCATGATGATATCTTCTAGGGACTCATTTCTCATGCCTTTAAAAATAGCAAATTGCTTCTTCAGCAGGTCTACCTTGTTCTTTTTCACATCAGCATTGCCTTCATATCTCTTTTCTAAGGCATCCCACATTTCTTTCGATGTAGTGTATTTCTTGAAAGTATGTCTAATGCCATCAGGTAAAGACATTTTGATTGCAGCTAAAGCTCTCTTCTCAGCTTCATACATTTTCTTCTGTTCCGCATCCATATTAACATAGGTTGTGACCCGTTGTCTGCCTTCAAAATCATGAGTTAGGTTTACGTACCCATCTTCAATACAGATCCACATTCGTGTCTCCTGATATTCCACAAGATACTAAAATCTGTCTTTCTGTAACACCCCACCCAGATTAGGGCTGACGTGTTACACAATTCGGTAATCGGAGATAATTAATAACTTAATTAAACATAAATTCCATAGGTTTATAAACAAAAATCCCCAAAATGACACAACGGTCTCAACAGAAAAACATAAGTGTCTAAATTTATTAAATATAAGGTTTTATTAAACTCCTTGCTTCCAACTCTAGGTTTTTATTATCACTCTTCACACATTTCCCCGAAATCCCTGAGTACTTGTTTAAGACATGATAAAAGAAAACAACAAAAAGAAACGGCTGAGCAAAAATTGCTCAGTAACGGAGAAACAATAGCACTAACATATTAATGATAGAAGCAATACAGTAAATACTTTAACCATACAAACAATACAATACGCTGAATGATCACTGATGAATACCATAAAGGTATATTAGAAATACCCATGTGAGTCACTAACAATAAACACTAACACTTTGTACATTAGCTGTAGTTCCAATGCACCACTATGTAGAGGGGATGTGGGCACTCACACCTATCCCACTACCACTAACACTTACACTCCTAGGATCGATCCATACGCATCTCAATAATCAATAAGTGCAATCACTTAGCACACAATACAATATAGAGACGCCGTGGGCCTTTCGCATCGCGGATGGTGCACGTCAACTGTGCCTATGATGATGCCCTATGTCCCCATAGGTGGATATGCTCAGGTATTGAGTTCAATAAAACGATTCACTCAAGTCAAGGCAAAATACACTAACAATACACTAAGGCTATGTCACGTCTAGCCAATGAAAACTAATAAATAGTAAAACTCATTAGAACATGCGATGATGAGTATGAAAATGTAACCTATCGCACGCATATTATAACAACGATAATTCAATACGAGATGTGTAACAATAAAATATAGAACGGTGATGATTGACGACTCATGTCACGATTTCAAAAGAAATGATTTTCAATAACTACGTTGTTATGAAACGAATAGACATATTAAACTACGAGTGATAGACCGAATATCATACGCTATGAAAAATAGAGAACAATATTATGCTAAAAGCAAGAGACGACAAATCTGTACCTTAAGCAATCTTCTATGACAATACCGACAATGCTAACTTCTTCCCAATTGTTTATGATAACCTATAAATACATTATTAAATTATTTACTGTATTTTTGTTAATGGTTTTCCTATAAGAAAAATATACGTATTTGTACAGAGCAAACTCTAATTAGGGTGTTTGGTTCATTTATTGTCACATACACACCTTTATGTTATTATTATATATACGTGTATTGTGGTGAAAATTTGGATGACGAGCTTTCTGGTGGTAGAAATATTAGTAGGTATATATTAACGAGTTTATTATTATCACAAATTATTGTTATACAACCAAAACATATTTTAAATATATAGATTAATAAATTGCTATACTTATTCTATTATGGAAGGTAATGGTGTTTAACAGTAGGTTATAGAAAAACTACATGGTGTTTAAAAAAAATAAGCTCATCAACCATATCATAACTTGAACAAATCGACTTCTTTCATTGGTTATAGTTATTATTAACATATAAATAAGCAAGTTATATATGCATAAAAGGTTGTACCTTTAGCTTTGGGAGTCTTTCAAAAAAAAAAAAAATAGAAATTTTCTTTTTCACCCTAAAGTTTTACTGTTTGACAATTTAAGTTTAAACTTCTAATATTTGTTTCCTTTTTAGTCCTAAAGTTTTAATCTTTGACAATTTACCACAACGTTTTAATCTTTGACAATTCAAGCTTAAAATTTTTAATCTTTGTTTCCTTTTTAACCATAAAGTTTTAATCTTTAAGAATTTAAGTTTAAAGTTTTAATTATTGATAATTTAACCCCTTTAATTAATTTGATTTTTTTACTTCTAATTCAAAAGTTTTCATTTTTTGCGATTTAACCACTTTGATTTTTTTTACTTATGTGTTGTAATCTTGGCTTTAAGGTTTTTTCAAAGAAAAAATGGTTATGCATATGGTTGTTGTAACCTTGTCATTGGGGGTTTTTCAAAAAAAAAAAATAGATTTTTTTACTTTTCACCCAAATGTATTTCATAAATTACTTTTAACCCAAAACTATTTGTTTTTTTTACTTTTAACACAATTTTTTTTGTCTTTTGCAATCTTTCTTCACAACTTTTTTACTTTCAACTTTGGTCCTTTATAGTTTTCATTTTCCGCAAATTTTTTGCTTTATGCTTCGTTCTAAATTTTGTGACTTAACACATCGCAACGTGCGTCTTTGGTTTAGCATTTTTACGTTTCGTTCTAAATTTTGCGAGTTAACACGACGCAACGTGCGTGTGTGGGTGAACATTTTTACATTGTCTTTTTTCCCGTTTGACAGGTTCAACATAACGTGCATGTCCTAAATCGACTTAGTTATAACTAAAGAATCCCCGCCGCATTGCGGCGGTTCGTAATTCTAGTTATAGTTAATTTCTCATAAAACTGAGACAAACATGTTTTGACTTTATTTTACAAAAACTATACAGATTATTATTATATATACTTCGGATCAATAGAAACTATTTTATTTTATTATTGTTATTATATTTTTTTTTCAAGACTATAATGCACTTCCCGCTAACAACGTGGGAAGACAGTCACGAACCCGATATCACCTCCGGTGATCATAAAAAAAAAGTTCAGAAAGGTGTTCAAATCATATTCTCAATTTGGTTCTTCATTTCATTGTCGCTTACAATAAATTTTAAGTGGTGTGAGCAAGAATGAAATTAGAAAGTTATAAAAAAACAGTTTGTATCTTCTACAATCGTTCATGTAATATGTTCATAGAGTAAAGACTTGGTGGTAAAGAGAAGCGGTTTAGCATCAATACCTTAGGTCGAAAATAGACGGACGGTGCGGTGAAGCAGGTTCAGCGGAGATCTTATACGTTGACAGCTGCGTATCGCGGTGGTGGGTCGTAGTTGTCGCTATCTGCGGTATGAGCGAAGAGGGCTAATGGAATCTGGCAATGGTTAATCAAATGAAAGTGGTTCTGGTTACGGATCTTCTAAACATGGACAATCGAATGGATGGAGAAACTTACTAAATGTTCGATCAATTGTAGTGGCGATGCTCGGTGGTCTGTTGCAAATCTTGAACATACGAACACTAGTGGAACATAATTGAATTGTCGGTTCGAATCGTTGTCTGTCTAAAACGACCTAGTCGGCGGTCTTGAAGATGAACGAGAGGGAAAGAAACCCTTTTTTAAGAGTTTATTGAGAAGTTTAATGGCTTGAAAGGAGTTGATTAATAGGAATAATCTAGGGGAATTTACAAAAATGACCAAGAATCATGTTGACTTACCAAATTGGCCATCTCATGTGTCGGAAGAGCAGCGCATCACCGATTACGAGGCACCTTTTGTGTCTGCAGGTCTCCTTCATGCGTCCTTAAATATAGAAGTGACACGTGTCCCAATAATTAGGAATTAAATTAACGACGCTTCGGATGCGTCCACCCGACGCATCCACTTTAGCTTGCGTCTGGCTTAGTGTGATGCGTCTGGCTCAGACCACTCTTGTGCGTCTTTGGGACTCTTCGGATGCGTCCGCCAACGTATCAAGTGTCAGGTACCCGAAGGCGTCTTTTCAACTCTTCTTATGCGTCCAGCGACGCATCACGTGTCAGGTATCGAAGGCGTCTTCCGAGTCTTCTTATGCGTCCAGTGATGCTTCCCCTGTTAGGTAGCGAAGGCGCCATGGTGACTCTTCTTATGCATCCGAAGACGCTTCCCGTGTCAGGTAGCGAAGGCGTCATGGTGACGCTTCAGAAGCATCCACCGACGTATCATATGCCAGTTTCAAAGACCTCTTGAGACGCCTAGGATGCACCGACACATCCTGTTCAGAAAAGTTAGAATGTGACGCGTTAGAATCAATATGGACTCTTGTGAGGAGTCTTATGACGCTTTATCGAAAACGGCAGTATTCCCTTTTATTTACTTTATTTATTACACGTTTTTTTGGGTTGTAGGGACCAGTATTCATAAAATTTTGCAAAATTTGATCTCCAACTTTTACCGTTAATATCTTCATATTTTTTACCTTCATATGGCCGTTAGATTTGTGGTTTACTCTGGTGGCAAGTGGGAAGTCGTTGACGGGAAGCTTGAGAACGTGCTCCAAGCAGATTCACTTAGACGTGGTTTTGAAACTTCTACTAAAATTTATTATAACACCTTTTTTTTAAAATGTTATTGAGTCAACAGGTCTTCGAAACATCACATGATTATCTTACAAAATGTCAACTTTTACCGATCCCATTGATATAATTGACGACTCCGATCTTACTTTTTTTTTTCAATATTGCAGAAAGAAATCCTTACGAGTTTTTTAAATTATATGTGGTGCAAGAAGTTGGTGTTGGTTCATCTTCTTGTGGTCCTTCCAATGATTTTAAATGTCCCGATCTTAATGAACTTGTTTTTTCTCATGATGAATTTAACGCAACAGATAAATCGGGATTAACTGATAATGATATTTGTCCTCGTGAAAATAAATGCCCGTTTAACATAGGTTATACTTTCCGTAACAAGCATGAAATGAAAATTGAATTAGGAAAAATGTGTCTGTCTGAAAGTTTTTCGTATAAAGTAGGCAGATCATCAAAAACTCGTTATGAAGCATCTTGTATTGCTGAGAATTGCCAGTGGAATTTCAGGGCAGGTAGTTGGGAGTCTTGTGATGTTTTATTCGTTAAACATTTTAACAATAAACATACATGTTCTAAGACACAGACACATCCACACACGCGTCAAGCAAACCCAACGGTGGTGGGTAGCTTATTAAAAGAACAATCCAAAGATTGTGGCCACATACACCGTTCCACCGAAATTGTAAAGTATTTTAGAATTAAAGAAAAAGTAAATTAATCATACATGCAAGCATGGCGAGGGAAATGTAACGCATTAGAATTTTTGCAGGGAAGTTCAGCAAGTTCTTTTGCCGAACTTCATGTCTACTGTTATAACTTGGAGAAGGCTAATCCAGGAACAATGACACACATACGCACTGATTCTGAAAGTCGTTTTGAAATGGTATTTGTCACCATAGGTGCGGTGGTAAGTCAAACACTATATTAAATGTTACATTAAAATAAAAATAAACTTTACTAAAAAAATTTAACAATATCGTATTGCTTTCAGATTCAGAGCTTTCTCAGAAACTTAAGACCGCTTATTATCATAGATGCGGCCCACTTGAAGGGTGAGTTTAAAGGAACAATGTTTTTGGCTGTTGGCATGGACGGAAACAATTAGATTTTGCCTATTGGTTATGGCATTGGTAAATCTGAAGACGGTGAGTCGTGGACGTGGTTCCTTTCAAAACTGAAAGATTGTATCGGCGAGCATCCAGATTTGGCGATCATTTCTGACCGGGCAGCTTCTATACAATTAGCCGTACGGGTTGTGTTTCCAATATGCTTTCACGGGTTGTGTTGTCGTCATTTGATGGTCAACCTTCGTTTACCGTCAAACACAAAAAAGAATACGAGAGTCTTTAGAGGAAGACTTGCAAATCTTACAGGATGTCCGATTTTCAAGAAGCATTCGACGCGCTATGTGCCGCTGTTCCAAGATTACGGGACACTCTTATAGAAATTGGGTTTGACAAATGGTCAAGAGCACATTCTCCTGGAAAAAGATATCACTACATGACAACTAACAACGCTGAATCTATGAACTCTTTATAAAAACATCCCCGGAAAATGCCAATAATCCAACTTATAGAATTTTTTTGACAGTCTGTCCAAAAATGGTTCTATGGTCGCCGGAACGAGGGAATTCAAGGCAAACACTTGCTTATAGAGTGGGCTCAAAAAAAGAAATTCAAGCCAAAGTTGATAATTCTCGTTCGTGGATGGTTGCTGGAATTGGTCTGAATAGCTTTGACGTTAAAGACGGTGGAAAGAGAGGTTTAGTTGACTTCTCTAATGGAATATGCAGTTTTCGGGTTTGGCAAGTTTCTGGGTTACCTTGCGGGCACGTTATTGCATTATCCAGATTTTTAGGTGAACCCGATTGCGGTCATTATGCGATGTCATGTTACAGTAACGAAGTTTATAAATCCACGTATGAAGAACAAGTAAATCCACTCCCTCATAAATCAGACTGGGAAGTACCCGATGGATTGGTCGATCTACAACGACCACATATTACGAAATTACAAGCTGGACGTCCTAAAGAAAACAAACGAATCCTATCGCAAGGAGAGGAACCCACTCCCACATACCACGGTAAGTGCAAAACGTATGGGCATTCTCGTGCTAGTTGTTTAGAACCGGCCAAAACAAAGAGTTCTTCCCGCCGCGTCTTTAAGACACGACCAACACCCGTCCAAGTTGAAGCAGAAGAATTCCAGGATTGCGTAATTAAAAAAACCTTCCCCTCGTACAATTTGGATGATGATTAAAGAAGTTTTTGTAATTAAGCCAAATGTATACCCAATCTACTTTATTAAAATTAAGCATATTAATGTAAATTACGCTAAGCATTATTTATTAAGTAAACTATTAAGTGGTGTGAAACGTGCAGCATAGAGTTGATCTACCATAAATCTTCTGTATCTCATACAAGCATCTTGCTTCCTTCCTTCCAGTTTGGAAGTGTACTGTTTTGCAGAAGATTTTGCAGTAACATACACACTATCACACCCGAATTCCGACCAACCTGTTGATCAGATGTAGGCCAGACAACATCCCCGGTGTACTCCAATGCATCAGCCTCGCTTAGTCTAGCGTTTTCCCAATGTTGTATACGACCGAGAAACCATAAGAACACACTCTCGAATTCTACAAGAGTTTGCTGTATCTTTCTGTGAACGCAAAATCGTTCTCCGCAATTAAGTGCATCACAATTATTGGTAAAACATACAGTAATATTTAGTGAGTGCATATCTATCTTTAAGATGATCCAGACTTCTCTGTCTTGCGATACTGGTATGTAAACCTGAAAAGGACATGAGGTGTAAACAATTTTGTTCACAATCTATCATGGCCATTCTTACACTATAAAGCTATTTTTTACCGTATCCACTTTTCAAAAGGCAGGGTATGGTCCTACGTCGCCAGTGGCATATCCATAAGAATCCTGATCCTGTTCCGCCAGAAGGTTTAAAAAATTTGGGGGGAGAATGGTCCAACGAAGAGTATCTGATGAAGATGTCCCTCGACGATTTTCAGTTTCTCTATCTTGTATCAACTTGTTACACCGTGCACGGACATGCTATAATTTTTTAAAAATGATCAGATTTAGAAATTATAAATAATAAAAATATTAAATTATTTAAAATAATCAAATTACCGTTTCTTGCATAAAACCATTTCCACAATAGCCTAGAACTCCACCCTACCACTCTCTGTCTAACGGCGTCTACCCCATATAATTTGAATAGCAAAATTGGCTATCACCATCGTAGTAAAACTCAAGAACATTTGTGACCAATAAACAAATTGGTCATTCCTAGTAAGCCAAACAGTGTTCTGTGCTGAATCTGGAATGCTTGATCGATGCCTTCCTTTTGACGATATTATTGTGGTATGAAGAAATGGCCACCAATGGTCCATATTTATAGACCTCTAATAACATCCACCTACCTCCTCCATATTTAAATAAATCTGTAATTAATAATTATTAGAAAATAAATTTATAATTTTGTTATAATGAATTCATTTTATAAAGTAACAATTATAATTAATTTTTAATAAAAATTTACCGTTTAACAACCTACTTCTTACTTATATATATACCCCCATTAATTTCATTCATACCATCTTTTTAACCATCTTACAATCTTTAATATAACTAAAGAAAATGTCAACCGGATCATGGTCAGAAACTGAAGACATTACTATTGCAATGTCGTATGTCCAAATGGGATATTCCTGAATGCATAGTAGCATGGACGACAGATTCTGGAACAGTGTGTTCAACAAATTTTATATCCACGTCGGGGAAACGACTCGAGACATGCAAGAAATGAGGACCCGTTGCGCCTTTCTTCGGTGTAAATGTTCTATGTTTAACGGAAGGTTCAAAAATATGTCCAACCCCAACAACAAGCTATCTACATATGAAGTTATTGAGGAAGCCATGCTTGATTACCTGTTGATGTACGAGGAGGACTTTATTCACCTTTCAGTTTTGGCAAATTATCAAGATTTATCTATAAGTGTCCTCTGTTTGTCTAAGTTGTCTGGTAGTTATTTTCGTATTGTCTAGCAGTTAGGTTAATTATTTTCAGCTTATTTTCATATTGTCTAGCAGTTAGGTTATGTATTTTCAGCTGCTTCTATGATGTATGTTTTATCTAATAATAAGTCATCGTAGTTTGTTAAAAAATATTGTTTCTTTTTAAGCCCGAAAAAACAGGCCTTAAAATGGCCCGTTCGAACCCTTTCCTCCTCCACCTGAATGTGCACCGAGAGGTCTATGGATGACCGTGTCCTTGGCTCGGAATCAGCATTGGGCCGACCCGATACCACCCCGAAAGCGTTTGTAAAAACAGTTACTTCAACAATCAAAAAGCATCGATGGGCTGTTTTGAATCCCGAAAAAACGGGCCTTAAAATGGCCCGTTCGAACCTTTCCTCCACCACCCGAATGTGCACTAAGAGATCTATGGATGACCGTGTCCTTGGCCCGGAATTAGAATTGGGCCGGCCCGATACCACCCCGAAAGCGTTTGTAAAAACAGTTACTTCAACAATCAAAAAGCATCGATGGGCTGTTTTTAATCCCGAAAAAACAGGCCTTAAAATGGCCCGTTCGAACCCTTTCCTCCACCACCCGAATGTGCACCGAGAGGTCTATGGATGATCGTGTCCTTGGCCCGGAATCGACATTGGGCCGACCTGATACTAGCCCGTAAGAGTTTGTAAAAATAGTTACTTCAACAATCAAAAGCATGGATGGGCTGTTTTTAGTCCCAAAAAAACGGGCCTTAAAATGGCCCGTTCGAACCCTTTCCTCCACCACCCGAATGTGCACCGAGAGGTCACTTACATGACAGTATCCTTGCCCCGGCCTGAGACTTGGTCGGGCTCGATATCAGCCCGTAAAGGTTTGTAAAAAACACTGTTTTCAATAATAAAAGCTTTTATCATAAAAAAACATATAATACCAAAACCCACGATAATATATGAAAACTAAACCGAAATGTAGTTAAGTGTTATACAACTTCTGCATCAAGATCATTTTCAATTGGCTGGCACGTAGTTGTAACGCTCTGCTTTTTCGTAACCTTCCTAATTTAGAAAACGTGTCTTGTAAATCTATTTTTAGAAGCTTATGTCTTTAGAAATCGTAATTTGTTGTAATCTTCGCAAATCCAAGACTTTAATCGTTGCACAATCTGAGGTTTGGATCATAACAAAAGTTCGTATTTTTCCTTAAATTCATGTTATTCACATTTCATACTTGTTCTTACGTTGGATCGATTGAACATCCGACACTTTAGTCACAATATGTGCTAAACAGGTTAAACTTGCAAACTCGTGATCCATATGCTCAATTTACGCAAATTCGATACTAAATCTTGATAAACATACTAGTTTATCCTTATTTTATACTTGTTGAATGATTAAATTACATTTCATGCTCTTACATATGTTCCTTATGCGTAACATAACCTAAAATCAACTTAAAACATTATCATATGTAAGTATAGGGGGCATATGTGACAAAATAACAACAAAAACACGATCTGGCATAGCCTCGCGGCCTGCGACCCTGGAACTCAAATATGTCGCGCCCCGCGACAGGGTCGAATCCGCGACCAGACTTGAACAACTCGTTTATTGGTGGGTTTGAGTGTTTTTGTTGAGTTCAAACTTGTGTTTCTTGTATTAATTACCCGACTACAACCAACCCTACTCCTTCCCTATAAAACCCAACACCCCTTCAAGCATTTTTCACTTTGCAAACCCTCCAAACTCACTCTCAAACACTCTCAATCAGCTGGAAATTTACAAGATGGACAGATTCGTATCAAGTCACTAAAATAAGCATAACTTCTTCATTTCTCAACCTTTTTCATTGATTCTTATTTCTAAACACTTGGAACAACCATAGGTATATTTCCATAGGTTTTCCATGGAAAACCAAGGCCTGGAACGTCACCAAAAAGGCTCCAAAGTGCACTGAACTTTCTGTTCTGATTAAAACTTTGTTAAACTTGCTTGAACTAGAGTTATCTGATACACATTCCTATGTCCTTATGCTCATAATCAAGTCTATGGTTAGTTGGGCTTAAAAACAAGGTTGTGACATGTAAAATCAGAGGATTAAACCTCATAAACATTCTGTTTTGTTAGGGTTTGAACCTAGAAGTGATGAACAAGCTTGAAGCTTGTAATTTGTGTGATTAAAAGGTTAGCTTGGGCTATCCTACTCGAAAATCCACACATCATTTGATGTTTTCTTAGATTAGTTGTACATATTTCATTCTTTGTTGAATATTCTTGACCCTCCTTGTTGTTGAGAACAACATGTTTAGTGGTGAATACCAAAGAGGTGCCTAAATGGAAGACTTGTCTTTCCTACCTCATGCATGACTTATGTGATATACAAAAGAGGTTCCTAAATGGAGGATTTATCCTCCTACCTCATGCTTGACTTATATGACATTATATACTATATAACTTACATAATATTCAAGTAACCAAACTTTTGATGATGAACTAGTGGTCATTTGTCAAGATAGTAGGTTACATCATCTAAAGACCATAATACTTGTTACGATTCTAATGGGCATTTTAACCCATGAAAACATTTAAAATCTTTTGAGTTTCTTAGAGTCAAAACAAGTATTATGTGATGGATGATTATTTTCTCATAGGTATACTTTCATGTAATTTAAACTTCGAATCCTTAAACCCGAATGTAAACATCTCTCAAACTCCAAATCGAACACATTCAACTTTCTAGTCTCGACAATTTCGTCACATTGGATAATCAGAAAGCATATGCAATTTTGTGAGTATACTCGAACCCATTTTATTTTTAAACACCTTTGGGTGCAACATGTATTCTATGTAAAAACATGAAACACTTGAAACTATTTGAATCACACTCTATCCACATTTAAACAAGTTAATCTCCCACTAGTCTCTTGGGAGTTAAACATTGAATGATTTGATGTTTGTTAATCTCATATTCTATGTAAACTCTTCGTGTCTATATGCTCATTAACTTTGTACAAGCATACCTTAATAATTATAGTGCTATAGGGGTAACGCGCTGTAACACCCCGTGTTTCGGAAGTCAAAGTCAAAGTCAAAATTGAAGTGAAAGGAAGAAAAGATTGCTAATTGCGATCTGTCCGTCCTTGCTCAATTCCTGTTTTGACTTCTTTGACTTGTAATTAGTCTATTCTATTATCACTTTAGTTGTATTATGTGGAGTATCTATTAATAATCGCATGGTAATCGCTATTTATCGCATGATTAATCGCCTTATCGCAATTGAACTCGCAACTCGAATTACGCATTTTGGTTATTGTTATATGTGTGTGTGTTCCTTATGTGTTACTTGTGCATGTTTATTTATGTTGTGTTGAGGTGATCAATCGAAACACAATCGAACTCAATCGCAATCGAATCGCAAACGCTAAACGAATACAAAATAAGGATGATTGTGTGTTGATATAGTAGTTGGGATTAAAAGTAATTTAACTAGGAAACTCTATCGCAATCGAAATGGCCAAACTCGTTGCACCAAACACTCGAACCAAGCGACTGATCGATCAGATGACCAGCCGTTCGATCGGACTCAGTCAGGCTGTTCGACCGGGCTGCCACCCGATCGACCAGCTCCTTTCCACTTTGGGTAACCCTATAAATACCCCATGTCACCATCATACTTTCCACTTTTGGCAACTCTCTGTCCGACCAGCGCTCCAATCTCATTTCCCTTCGATTTCTCGCAATCCCGGTAAGATCTCGTCCTAAATCTTGTACTTCCTTAATCAACACGCACTCCTAAACCTTTCTATCTTTTGAATCATAACTTTTAACCGTGAAATCATCAAGATTCAAGGTGTTCTAGGATGACGTCATCATGTGTTCTTGAGAACTTCATGTTTTGGCCTCAATCCACCGAGAACAACTTAGATCTAACCGATTTCCACATAAACAAACAAAGATCTTTCATAGATCTAAACATATTCACAATGAAAAGGATTGAAAGATGGTTTTCCAACTTTCTTTCAACTCTTTTACACTCAATGCATTCAAAACCGATAGAATCGGAACTTGTGCCGACTTACTACTCATCCTTGTGGTTGTGTTGGTTCAAGATCTGGATTCTATCCACGAGACTACCGATTTCGGGTTAAACATGGAACACCGTATCGAACGGTTAACCAGACGGATTTGGGTGATTCCTATCCGATTAGGGGTACCAAGTATTGACAAGGTTTCTGTTGCTTAACAAGTTATCAAGACGTCTCGATAAAACGACAAACAATCAAAACAACCAAGTGTAAGACGAACAGGTCGACCAGGACGGAGTGCCGTCCGATCGGACCGCTGTCCGATCGAACAGCCAATCCGAACGACTGGCCCATCCACACGACTTGCACCTTGGTCCCACCTTAGTTTTCAAATCAACTCCCAAGAGTTTTGGAACACCGAACGGATTGCCGTCCGATCGAGTTACCACTCGAACGACCGACCATCCGATTATGTGATGTATCGAAACTTCAACACTTAAACAATTTTCAACATGTTCAATGCACAAGGGATGCCACCCGGTCGAACAACTGTCCGATCGGGTGACAACCTGCTGTGAAATCGTTCTCGCGGAAGTGCCTAACCTATCGGATTGTCGCCCGATCGAACCGTCGATCGATCGACCTGAAAGGTAGAGGTACTTCTATGTTTCCAAAATGCTACAACAAAAACTTCAAAAGTCAAGCCATCATACATAAACACATCCTTCTCAAAGGAAGAAACAATCCACTCGAAAGGTCACCCGACCGGATGACTCTCCGAGCGGACTGTCACCCGAACGATCGGCTGTCCGATCGGACTACCATCCGATCGAACTGCTGTCCTACCCTCCTGCACTCTGTATCATTTTACGCGTCGCTTATCGTTATGCTATCAATCTGTTCAGGCTAACCGTACTTTCTAGCGCTCCCTTCAATCCACCAATCGCTGTGAGTATACTCGATCCCGTTTTGCTTTACGCACTTTTGGGTGTTACATACATTACTTATACAAAATCACATCGAACACACTACGCAATACTTAAAACGCTAATCTTATCGCATGTATACGTGACTTAATGAATGCTTGTTTGTTATGTTTACACATGGAATGCTGTCTACCTGCCTTAGCAACGATAGTACTAATTGTTTGGACTCAGCACCTGTTCATCAGGGGGTTGTTAAGGACAATTACCTACATGGCTCACAGTGGTGTATAGTATCGCGAACTACCTTGGCAGTCAACCCGCAGTCATTGGTATCGATAGGTTCATGTCGATAACTAACATCGCTCATTTTACACTGTGTACGTGCTGGTTATGCATAACAATTTCGAACTCTATATGCTATTATCAAACTTGTATGCTCACCTTTACACTATGTGTATTGACTTTTACTTTAACGTATGTGACAGGTGCTTAGATGCTTATTTGCTTACTTTGCTGTGAAATCGAGGCTAGGAAAGACCTAGGTCAACAATAAACAATTGTCTGTAATAAAAAATCTGAGTTGTCGGAACAGAACAAAGTGACTAGATCTTCTCTGTAATAATTGTATTATCCATTTATGACATGGTATAGGATGTGTTGCTTAAATACTTGGTAAAATAGTTGTTATGGAAACTTCGGACAATCTGTTTCGCTCAGTGCCATGCCCCGATGTTTCCGCCATCGGTTGGGGTGTGACACGTGCCACCTATTAGTCTTTGGGGTATTGTTATGTTAAACATATTAACCTTCCGTTACTAATATGCTGAAACGGTGTAAACTATATGTTCAAACCCAAGTTTTCAATGCGTCAATGTTGCCTATCCCAAGAAGTAACTTGCATATTGTTATTCATGTTGGATATGAGCACATTAAACAATTTTATTCTATGTTGTACTATGTATCAAACTTGTATACTCGCCAACTTTTGTTGATCGTATTTTAATACATGTTGCAGGTTGATAGTCAAGATGATGCTAAGTGAAGAAACAAGATTTAGGTGGACTTAGAAACACAGTTAGACTAAGTTATTTGACAATGTACATTTGAAACAATATTGTTTATGTTTGATTCATGTATGACAATTAGCAATTTATGAATTTAATTTAAATTCATATTGTCGCATAGTGTTATGATGTTTTGAGCAATTTGTTCGTCTCATCCCGATGTTTCTACCATCGGTTGGATGTGACAATTGTATCAGAGCCATAACTATATGGAATTAGGAAAAGTAGGAATGCTTTTACCTAGTCTAGTTTTAGAGCCTCATTCTTATGTTTTGCTTGAAACTACTTGCATGCTACTTCATTTGCTTCTATTTATTCTCTTTGGGCCTTTTAGCATATATGTCGTTTTATCTTTATGTGCTATTCTTGATATGCCTTTCTTATGTGGTTAACTTGTTTGTTTATTCCTTAACATACGCCTTCCCTAAGGCATTTTACCTCGATTATTCTAAATCCAAAAACACTCGTATTATATAAACGAGACAACTTCACCAAAATAGGTGTGGAAAACCACAATTTGGTGAACGACTCTCAATTCTCCCATTGTTTTTTACACGAGATTCGCCATAAAGTTAAGAGTGAAGTCCTCACCTTGATGGATAATTTCAATTTCAAATTCTAGTGGACCCTCGTCAACATGTCGAAATTAAATTTTGACCCGAACGAGTACCAACCACACTTAGGGTATGAAGTCGTCAAGTTAGGGGTGAAACTTGCATCTCGCCGACTAAGTCCCACTCCTTGATTTTCCATAAATCCCGCCAAGTCTCGAATTTTCTATTGAATTGGGGACATGTAGTAACCGGACGGGTGAATATCGTTAACCGACATGTCAGGGAGAGTATACTACCTATTAGGCCAAAGCATGCTTCTCGAATTCAAAAGACCTTTCGACCACTTTGGTTAGTCAACGTTCATTTTGGAACCATCAAGTTTTATTGAACCTACGTTTTACTATTCTCAATCTATTTGATGCAATTCTCTCTTTTCAATTTCAAACTATTTTTTAGATTTCACTTTTACACATACATCATACTAATACTTTTTCATACGAATATACATTAATCCCATGCACGATTTCACATAATTTTATTTACATTCCTCGTAACAACAAATGGATGATCAAGATAGGGGTGATTTCCTTACCTTGACGACTAACTTCGCTCTTTTCTTATCTTACAACAACCTCACCAACGAGTTAAGGGTGATTCCCTTACCTAGGTGATCGTTACCAAGACTTTCTTTTAATAAACTTTATTATGTAAACACGATCATGTTTTTACCCAAATCGTCTATCATTAGTCAAATTCCTATTTATTTCAAAATGCATCGTCTATTTAAATGTATTTCTTAACCTACAATTTATTTTCACATCACTCACGTACGCAAAATTCTTAATATTACCATAGAGCCTTGTTCCTCTATTTTCAAAATTTCACCGAAATGCTACTTAGCAACTTAGTCGGTCTAATAAATCATTGCCCATAAAATTTCGTATTCAACGTAATTATTAAAACACGCTCATCTCATATCATTAAACTAAAGATTTTTATTTTCAATTGGGAATCAAACCAACTTTTCGTACACACCTACAAAATACTACAGATATTGTTCGATCGTTCACTAAAACTCTTTACAAAATCAATGAAATATTTTATTAAGAACACTTTTCGACAATCACTAAGTTCATATACCAAGTTTCTTTTCTAAGGGTCAACTTTTTCACAAGAACCTCTAAACTTCGAATTTTCTTCGTTAATACAAGGTTATATAAAACGATGCAATCTTACTAACTTCTAGAACCTTTCCAAACATTACTCAATACGTCAATTGAATTTAAAACACGTGGACAAGGAAACTTCATAGGAACTGAAAATTTTCAACTATGTAAATTCTTTTAAAACCATAGTAGCATTTCCATTCTTTTACAAAGTACCATTTCACATAATCCATAGATGTTTTATATTCTCTTTACATTCACAAACTAGACTCTACATTCCAAATCGACTCAATCTATTTTGATTGAATTTTTGCTCAAACGACTATATCATTTTACATGTTTTAGTCAATATCTCACAACAACCTCACGCATATCACTCGTTTTCTTTTCTTTCATACTCAAAACTTCTTAATCTTTTACGTGCTTAAGTTTGTGTATTTCGATTACTACTATAAACAAAATCATTATTACTTACACTCATACTTATACATTTTATGTCTACACTTATATTCATACTTACACATTTATGTTTATGCTCATAATTCAAATTCATACATTTTATGTTTTACTCACAATTACACTTTACGTTATATTTATATTCACTCATCCACGTTTTTACTTACATTCACATTCACATTTATATTCATATTCATACGTTTTACATGTATACAATTACGTTTGTACCTATATTGATATTCATATATACATTCATACATTATACGTTTATACTTATATTCACTCCTCCTCATTTATGTTTATACTTATGTTCACGTTCATATTCACATTATACATATTTCTACATGTACGTTACACTCATATTCATATTCATATTCTACACATACATCTTACTTATACTTGTACTTATACATTTATGTTTACACTAATATTCATATTCACGTTTATACTCATACACCCCTACTTATACTCCTACTTATACAATTATGCTTAAACTTATATTCACACTCACATTTTATTCACACTTATACAATTATGGTTACACTTATATTTACATTCATACATTTTATTCATACTAATACAATTATGTTTACACTTATATTTATACTTATACATTTTATTCATACTTAAACATTCATGCTTTACACTTATAATCACATTCATATTCATGCTCATGCATCTTATGTTTATATACTTATACTGTACTCGTATTCATACTCACAACAATACGTTTGATACTTATACTCATATTACGCTCATGCTCATACGTTTCATGTCTATACTTATACTCATATTTATACTCATAATCATCACAATACATTCTATACTCATATTTGTACTCATATTTATACTCATATTCATACGATTTATCTTATACTCGTACTGATATTTATACTCACATTCATTTGTTATGCTCAAACTTGTACTCACATTTATACTCACATTTCATACACTTTAGGCTTATACTCGTACTCTTATTCATGTGTTTTGTGTTTATACTCAAATGTGTATTCATACTTAAACTTGTGCTATGCTCATGCTTTTATTCATACTCAAAATTTATGCATTCGCACCCGTAGCGAGCGAAACCCTAGGGATTCGCTTACGTTGGTCTTATATTATTTGGAACGCAAACATGCTTATATGCTACATTTCTATACACACGCCAATCTTATATTCAAAATTAATGTATACCTTAACTCATACGCAACTAGTACAAGCTATGAGGATCATGCGACAATCAATATAATCGCGGGTGCACACGGGATTTTAGTGATAGGCGTATGAGAACCATAGAGTGTACTACTGTGTATGGTAAGACACGAAACGTAACATTGCACCGAATACAAAATGAACGTAACGTGGTCAAACATGATGGATATACCGCTGGTACTTCCTATATAAGTGTTTTCACCATGTTACCAAACTTTCGTAAAACGGGCCATGAGAATTCAGTGTTTTGCAGACCTTTTAGACCTATACAAACTTTAACAACTCACAAATGCATTATATCCGATTATCCATGACGAGACTTCATTCTTA
>JARYGA010028429.1:0-16382 GCA_030545235.1 Helianthus tuberosus | reverse complement strand
CGTCACGTCAATCAGTGAAAAATGTTTAAACTTTGGTGAAAAGTGTTGGCAATGATTAGACACTTGGTGAAGTGGTAAACTTAACAAAAAAAAAAAAAATGGTGTGATTGGAATGGACCCCACCCCACACACCCCATCTCTCTCTCCCCTTCCCTCCCTTCGTCGCATCGGTATGCCATCACCGAATGTCACCCCATTTCGTTAAACACTCAGGCGGCAAAAAGGTGGGCATTGGTTGCCGATTGATTGCCGATCGGTGCCGAGTGGGTTTGCCGCCCCCACTCCAGACACCCTAAGGACAAAACATTGTAGAAACGAATGGATTAAGTCACCTTTTTAGCACATGTATATAAAACAAAACGGTGGAAATGTTTTAGCACATGTATATAAGACAAAACGGAGAAAATGCCGGTGGCAAAAGCCACCGACTTTCTCTTTTAAGAGAGTATACAATGTTGTACGTGAATTCACACAGTCGTGCTATGCTATTACATTACAATATTTGCTTGTCATATGTGGCGATGGTAACGGGTGGGTTTGGGTAATCCCAATCCTATACCCGGTTCCATACCCAACCCCAAACCCCTCAGGTAGATAGGTATAAGTCATTGGGTAATTGGGCCCAAAGTCCCATACCTATGGAAAAAATAAAAAATAATCCCATACACCGTCCCTTACCTGGATCGGGTTTAGACTCAGCTCATTTCCGTTTGTTTCCAAATTATTTTGAGTCTTATGATATTAAAATTCATGTTAAAGTAAATTGTTTGACTAAAATGGTATTTCTTGACGAGAGCCCGGGTGGTTGTCATTTGTGAGTAGAATTAAATTTTGTAATATGAAAAACCATGTGCCTAGAACCATTGTCATTTGATGATCTACATGTGCCTGCCAAAACCATTTGCTTTGTTAGTTGTATAATTTTGATAAACAGTAATTGTATTTACTGCAGTCTTCTCATGTTACAACAATTGTTCCTTGGTCTTTATGCCAATACTCTGAAGATATTCTTATTGATGAATGTGAATCGTTAATGGAGGTATTTGAAACTCAATGGATCAACAACAACAATGGTGGTGGTATTCCTAGTATTAGCATTGATGAAAGAAATAGTGGTATCCATAATACATCACTCGTCATTCCAAGACCAGAAAATATTAATTATGTGCCTCGATTGGTCAACCTAAGGAAGTTGGTAATCACATCTTGTAATCTTTTGAAACATGTATTCACATTTTCCACACTTGGAAGCCTTATACAACTCGAAGAGTTGAAGATAAACACGTGCAAGGCAATGGAAGTAATTGTGAAGAAAGAAAATGAAGAGCAAAGAAATGTTGTGGACTTTCCACGTCTAAAGTCCCTTGAACTTAAAAATCTTCCAAACCTTGAGGGTTTCTTCTTGGGCATGAATGACTTCAACTGGCCATTTCTAGAAAAGGTTGTAATTGACTACTGCCCAAAAATGATGGTTTTCACCTTTGGTCAATCCACAGCTCCGAAGCTCAAGTACATGCATACAGACTTAGGCAAACATAGTCTTGAATGTGGCCTTAACTTTCATAAGGTATGTCTATAATTTATTTGCATAATTTAATTAACAAGTCATCTACACATAAATCTTACACATGCCTTCATGCGTACATAGCTTTATCTATGAGATTGAAAACCCAAACGCAAACCAAACATGAACTTTTACTAGGATCTCATTACCATCCTCTTGCTGGTTGGTGCTTTTTAATAAAATCTCGCTAGTAGTTAAAAAATTAATGTCTATTTTTTATAACTCTTTGTGGATTTCTGATTTTTGATAAAAGATCCACAATTATAGGATATTTATCTATATATGTAAACCTAAATCACAAATTGATATTTAAAACAAAGATGAAACAGGAATATGATTCAACAAAACTTCACTTCCATTGAATAATTGCATGAATAAATTATTCAATTTGAGTTGCTTCTTACAGACTTTGCTTCACACGAAATTTACTTCACGCTGACTTGCTTTTTGTTTTGACTGCACTCGGTTTGTATCATACGAACTTCATGGTGAGTACTTGTCTCAAGACAAACTTCACCCGATGTCCATTAAATAGCCTACCATCATATCACATGACTTGAATCCATCTCACTTAGATTATAGATCATATGAATCACTCAAATCTTTCTTGTGGTTATATCATATAATTTATTCTTCCTTCTTGTTACACCTTTCACATATCGCTATCATATCACACATATTACTTGATCGGATTTCTTTCGTATTTGCTTTTATTGTATCACACACGATTTCTTTTCCTCCTTCATTTGTTGCCTGCTTCTAACATTCTAGATTTGCCTAACTCCATTTATGTATTTACTACATCTATCTTTTAGCCACAACTAGATCAACGATTTGTTTTCTTCTGCACTCACTGTATCATACTTCTTGTCTCCTGCATTCACTACATTTGTATATTCCGTCTTTGTATCCACTGCACCATCAGTTTCCTTGCATTCACTGTAATATCCTTCCCATTTTTTTTTTAATTTGCCACTTGCAAAACCACATCTTCATGTATTGCCTGGAATAAATATGAAATCGCCGCTACTATCCTTTTTCACATCTTGCTGTGTTCCTTATATAGGTTCTACCATCTCCTAGAGCCCATTTGCTTCTGCTATGCTCTTGATTTTGATAGCCCATACCGTATTGTTTGTTGAACAACTAAATCAAACTAAATCTTGTTAGTTTGACTCTGTTAATATTATGCATTTTCCTTTCATAAAGGATTGTAAACGACAGGTTATTACTCAAGTTAAAATATTATTTACGATAGGTCGAATTCTAAAAACATTCTTTGCATAAAAAACAAACACTCACAAAATGTTTGAAGTGAAATAGATAAATTAAAAGTCAACTCTAAAAAGATAATATAAATAAATTAAATAATTTTAAAAAATTAGTTAGTTAAAAGGTTTTCTAAAATATTATTTACACACATAAAATTTAAGCATGAAGTATAGACAAATGTTAATAATAAAATAGAAAAACATTAGAAATAGTAAACTACCCCAATCGTCCCTAAGGTTTGGGCATTTTTGTCAGATCCATCCAAAATAGCTCTCATTTAACGTTAGTTTTTAACAATGTCCGACACATTCAACTTTTGTAAAACCTAAGTGGTTCAACCGAGGAAAAAATACCTTTGAGGATGGATCTCACAAAAATGCCCAAACCTCAAATGGTCAATTTTGGGCGATGAGAGAGTTTATGAGTAGTGAAGGTGTATTATGATAACGTTGAAATATATTACATATTTTAAGTTGCTTGATAGTAATTAAAATCAAATGGTTCAAACTCAGAATTAACCAAAACAAACTTGATGAACAAAGATATTTTTCTGGTGTAAGTGAGTATGAGAAGGGAAAGATTAACCTACTCCTTTACAACAACGTTGCCATCCATGATTAATTTTTATGTAGGAAATAATGTTCAAGAAGAACACTTTATGTCATATGATTGCTAACATAAGTGCCCATGTAGAAGTGATTCTAAGAATGGTTGTTAAAGGTACAGGCTCTCGAGGAAACTGATGTTGATAATTATATGGATAAATGTGGTATATCTTTGGATTTTTATTTTAGGTGAAGCATATTCCTCTATATATATGTGGCACCTCTAATTATGGTCTTCGTTTTTCTGCTTCAGTGATAATCTTGTTTAGCATCACTTGAACCCCAACATGGTCATGTGTTCCTGTTTAGTGCTAAACAAAATATATATAGGTCTTGCCTGGTGAATTAACATGGCTTCAGAAATGTAACACCAACATTGTCAAATGATCGAGTAGATAGTAAAAGTCATCTAGGATTTCCCAAATGAGAAGAGAGTCCAACTGAGTTTCTCTTAAGTCAAAGTCAAGCTATAAATCGGCTACAGTAACTACAAATTGATAAATGAAGGGGCATGGTCCCAAAAAGCCGCGCAGACCATTTAGGTCGCACGCTGGACCATACTCCTTACTCAATAAACTGATCAATCTTAGACCCGTGCGGGCTACTCAAGCAGAGCTTGGCCTCGCGCGAGGTACAAACAAGAGATAACATCAGTTTCCACACTTGTATTCTGGAGAAGAGCCTTCAACTCCTACAACCCTGCGCGGGCCAGTTACGTGCACAGCAAGGGTCGTGCAAGAGTTACGGCGCAAGGCCACTTCAGAGGGTACACAAGGTACAAGTGGCAGAAGAATGAGCCAATCAGCGTTCGCCAGGCTGTGCACTATCGTGCTCCACGATCGACTGACATGCAGGAGACAGAGAGTACACAAGGACGCCTACGTGGCACCAATCAGGGGGCAGAGACACATGCCCCATGATCTCCACTTACTTGCAGATGGCAGAGGGACAACAAGGCTGGCAACTGGGACACGTGGCTCCAATCATGGTGCGCCAGCACCGGAGATCTTCTAGAAGACACTAACGGTCGATACCAGTAAGACAAGGAGGATATTCCCTGGTTGTCGCCTTCCGGCCCAAGGCCCATCAGCCCATCTCTTCTTACACCTCTCTGGCTATAAATAGAGACCTTCATGCACAGGTTAAACATTCCATTCCCTCTACTCTCACTCTTAACACACACTTATTTCCTCAAAGCAGTTACTTATTCTCACGCCGGAGTCTGGTTAAGAGGGAAACCCTCATATTCCCCTCTTAACGAGCTAACAGTGTTGCTGTTTTGCATGAAGAACAGATCAAATCGGAGCTCAGGAAAACTTAAGAAGATTAACCCTCATGTTTGAAACATAAACCAAACTAATTAACTCCAAAATTAGTTCCGTGTTTCTTCATTGGCGCCCATCGATTTTTACAATCACTTCATCTTCTTTTTTCTGAGTTTTTTCTGTTATCTTGATCATGGCCGGTTAAGGGATAATCCCTGATTTCGGTTTCAGCACGAGCTCTAACGTAGGATTAGGGGAGGACAATCCCAATGTCCAAGTCCAGCCTGCTGAGGAGATAGGTGAAATCGAAGCAACGAACACTAGGGGACCCCGTGCGAGCATCACTTGCATCACTCAAACAGGAACCCCAATAAGCATCGGTGCTGATTCGTCAAACCCAGCTCCAAATCCGAACATTTCAGCGTTACTAGGGCTACCAGAAGGCGAAACTTTAGCTTCCTGGTACGGCAAACAGATTGCTACCATAAACGCTGCGTATCAGTCTTTGAGCGCACAACAAGCAATTTTGCAAGCAGAACCATCCTTGGTTACTCCTCCGGGTCCAAGTCAGGGGGCGCGCCAGACACCCCCGCAGCAGAACATCCAAGAAAGAATCAACAGACCTCCTCCCCAGAGAAGGCCAAGCGTGCATGACACGCGCGACGCACGGGGGGAGACAGGCAGTTATTATGACCATCCGTCAAATTTACAAAAGGGTCCAGTTCACAGCCGGCTCAGGCCGCGCAACATGAAGAACGAATGGAACAACACGGATCCAGATGATTATACTTGGCAAGAGGATGAAGGTTCCTCAGTTTTCAACCATCTGCAGAAGAATCATGAGTCTTACAAGCCAAGACAGCGCATCGCATATAGCGAAGAAGCATAACAGGATTTCAGCCTCGTCTATAGACCAGCTGAAGCTGCTGAACACTCGAAGTTCATTCCAAAGATTGCTCTAGCCCCGCTCTCAAAAGAAAAATTGCCTCTAACAGTGGGAAAGTTCAACGGTCTCACTGACCCTGACGATCACGTTCGAATATTTACAAGCGTCGGTGTTATGGGAGGATGGAACATGCCAATGTTGTGCCATCTGTTTATCCAGACTTTCACAGGGGCTGCTCGCGCCTGGTTTGACAGCCTTCCGCCCGAAAAAATCACGTCATGGGTCGACTTCAAAACTCAATTTGTAAATCATTTCAGCCAGCAAAGACGTTACCAGCGCGATACGTCTGAAGTAACAGACATCTGGCACAGAGACAACGAGGGGTTAGAAGATTTCATCACTCGCTTCAACAAGGAGTGTTTAGAGATTGGTGGTGTAAACAAACAACTGATGCGTGCTCACTTCAAGAAAGCCATTCGATGTGATAGTCTCATCAGGACTATCACAGAAAAAGACGGTATGCCCAAAGAATGGGACAAACTCATGGAGGCCGCAAAGATAGTAGCGCAAACCGAAGAATCATTGGCGGGTACCAAAAACTCTTACACCGAAGATCGTTTTTCCAAGGGAAGCTCGCGCGATAACAACAGGCAAAACAGAAACCTTAGATGGAAAGCAAACCAGTCCAGCGGTTATGATGAAAGGCCTCGCTTTAAAGAAGATGCGCGAGACACAATTGATCGCATTGGTTATCGAAAGGCAGTCTGGAACGAGAATCGAGAAAAGCACTGGACCCCTCTCATTAAGACACCAAAAGAGGTGCTCATGACGGAGAATCATGACTTCAAGGAACCAAAGCCTATGACAAACAAGAAGGGGCAAGACCCGAGCCTGTACTGCGATTTTCATAATGATACAGGCCATCTGACGGATGACTGTATCAGTCTAAGGCAAGAAATTGAGGAAGCGCTGAAAAGCGGAAAGTTAAGCCATCTGGTTAAGAATGTGCGCAAGGAGACGTGCCAGATTCAGAGGAATGATGATGGAAACCAGAAGAAGGTTAGACGCCTAGAGACACACATGGTCAATGGACCAAGGTACAGCGCTAGAGACAAAGGCAAGCGCCCATTCGAACCAGCATGGCAAGAGCAACAAGTCATCTTTCCGGTAGTGCGCGGGGGACCACGCGCCACGTGCCTCGTTGTCATTACCGGCATCATAGTTCACTATGAAACAGAATATATCTTCATCGATCCTGGAAGTACAACTGATATCATTTATGAACAATGCTTCAATCAGTTCGATGATGAAGATAAAGCGCGCCTCGAGCCTGTTGATTATCCTCTATCGGGATTCTGCAATGAGATGGTCTTCCCACTAGGCCAGATCAGTTTCCCCGTCACGCTATCTTACGGGAAGCATTCAAGAACTACAAACGTCAACTTCATGGTGATGCCAGTCAAGTCAAGGCATGACGTTTTAATCGGGAGAGAAACCCAAGGAGAAATGAACATGGTAACCTCCACGCCCCACTCAGCCATTGGCTTCCCAACCGAGACGGGGGTGGCGATTATCTATGCAAAGAAAGAGGTGATGGCAGCAGAGGACGCGCGCCTAGTCAAAGCGGCAAAAATTTCAACAATCGAACCAGAAAAATGGGTCTTGAACCGCAAGTACCCAGAACAGACGGTGACGATAGGCCACGCAATCTCACCAAGTATAAGGACGCACCTCAAGCAACTACTGTTCAGGAATATGGACATTTTCTCTTATACTCCGGCCGATATGACCGGTGTCCCGCGCGATGTCACTGAACATTGTTTAAACACTTATCCTTCCGTCGAGCCAAAGGTACAAAGAAGGCGCAGCCTAAGAGCAGATAAGACTAAAGCCATGAATGAGCAAGTTTGTGAACTGCTAAAGGCAGGTATACTGAGGGAGGTGCGCTACCAAAGTTGGGTTGCAAACCCAGTTATGGTCGAGAAGTCTACCGGAGGATGGAGAATGTGTGTTGATTACACAGATCTCAATAAGGCATGTCCCAAAGATTGTTATTCGTTGCCTGAGATAGACAAAAAGATAGACTCTCTCGCGCCATACAGGTGGAAATGTTTTTTGGATTGCTACAAGGGGTATCATCAAGTCCTGATGGCGCTGGAGGATGAAGATAAGACAGCTTTCCGCATTGACATCAGAATCTTCTGTTACACAAAGATGCCCTTCGGGCTCAAGCATGCTGGCGCAACCTACCAGTGACTAAAGGACACAATATTTGCTGAAGATATCGGGAAGCATATCGAAGTATACATTAACGATCTCGTGATCAAAAGTCCCGAGGAGGACCAGATGTTAAAAGACATAGAGAAGGCGTTTAATTCTCTAAGAAGCGTGAACATGAAGCTGAATCCAGCGAAATGTTCCTTTGGTACGGAGGAAGGCAAATTTTTAGGCTTCGTGGTTACGAACGGCGGTTTCAAAGTTAACCCCGAAAAAGTTCAAGCCATTGAGCGGATGCCGTCACCGCGCACGATCAAAGAAATGCAGAGATTGGCCGGCCGCCTAGCCGCGCTTAATCGATTTTTATCAAACCACGCTGCAAAATCTTACCCTTTTATCAGCACCTTGCGCAACTGCGTAAAAAAGCAAGAATTCAAATGGACGCCAGAAGAAGAAGCTGCCTTCCAACAAATGAAGGAGTGTTTGATCAAGCTCCCTACACTAACCTCGCCATTCGAGAAAGAACCAGTTATCTTGTACTTGTCTTTGTCGGACAAGGCAGTTGGGTCGGTATTGTTGGTGGAAAGAGACGGAGTTCAGACTCCAATTTACTATGTTAGTAGGGTGCTTACAGATCCAGAAATGTGATACTCGACCATGGAAAAGTTAGTGCTCGCGCTGCTACACGCCTCCCGGAGGCTGTGCAGGTACTTTACAGGGCATGTAATCACAGTACTCACTAACTTCCACATCGGCACAATCTTGCAAAAGCCAGAGACGTCAGATCGCTTGTCAAAGTGGGCAATTGATCTGGGGGGCCACAACATTCTGTACAGGCCGCGCCCAACCATTAAAGGTTAAGTATTAGCGGACTTCATCACTGAAGTCCCACAAGATTAGATCAAAGAGTGTGAAGTTGTTGATACTCCCATCAAAGACACATCCGACGGATTATGGTTGTTATACACTGATGGAGCCTCGAATGAAGACGGCGCAGGAGCTAGTTTGCACCTTGTTAGCCCAGAGAAACATGAGTTCACATACGCCATCAAGTTGGATTTCAAAAATACCAACAACGAGGCTGAATATGAAGTATTCTTGGCAGGCCTGCGCCTAGCCATCAAGATGGGAGCTCAAAACTTACAAGCGCATGTCGACTGCCTCCTGATCGCGAGTCAAATCAACGGGTTTTATGATGTGAAAAGCGAAGTTATGGCCTTGTACTTAGAGCAAGAGAAAGAGTTGCTCCAACAGTTCAAATCATACAAGGTTGTTCATATCAATCGATCTGAGAACAAACCAGAAGATGCTCTAAGCAAACTTGTTTCAACGGCCTTCCAACATCTCGCCAAAGATGTAAGAATCGAAGTCTTAAAAAACCAACCGTTTTGTTGCGACAAGTCAATGTAATTGAGATAGGGCCACCATCGTGGATGACCCATATCATACAATATCTTCATGAAGGAATTCTCCCTGAAAACAAGGCAGAGGCCAGAAAGATAGAAAACAAAGCGCTATTCTATGAGATGAATGGAGGAATCCTGTACAGAAGATCCTTCTTGGGGCCACTACTGCGTTGTGTGGACCCTCAAGATGCAAGTTACCTGATCAGGGAGATTCATGAAGGCATCTATGGCATTCATGCGGGCCCGCACATGGTCGTAGCAAACATAATGAACGTTGGTTACTATTGGCCAGGGATGCACGTTGACGCTCTAAAGGAGTTGCGCAAATGTGACTCCTATCAAAGGCACGCTCCAAAAACCATGCGCCCGAAGAATGATCTCATCCATGTGTCCACTGCCTGGCCTTTCCAGCAGTGGGGGATTGATATGGTGGGTCCTTTCCCAGAAGCTCCTGGAGCAGTGAAGTTCATAATTGTTGCCGTTGATTATTTCACTAAATGGGTGGAGACCAAAGCCCTTGCTTCAACTACTACAATGATGGTGCACAAATTCATATGGGAACACATCATTTGCAGATTCGGTCTCCCGCTCAAGATTGTAACCGATAATGGCACCAATTTTGCTTCCGAATACCTTCAAGAATGGATGAAAGAGATGAACATCGAGCACCCTTTCTCTTCAGTTGCGCACCCTCAGGGCAACGGTCAAGTAGAAAGTGTCAACAAGAGTATAATCGAAGGGATAAAGGCCCGCCTGGGCACCAAAAGAAGGGGCTGGGTAGATGAACTCCCTAGCATCCTATGGGCTCATCGAACCATGCCGAAAACAAGCACTGGCGAAACCCCTTTTAGCCTAGTCTATGGCTTAGAGGCGGTTATCCCAGCTGAGATAGGCCTCCCCTCGCCACGATTATCAGCAGTCAACAAGGTTGATAACGAGGCGGGGCAACGTCTAGACTTGGACCTGCTCGAAGAAAGGCGTAAAATAGAGCGAATCAAAGAGGCCAAGTATAAGACACAGTTGGAGAGGTACTACAATGCAAGGGTGCGCATTTGTACCTATACTCCACATGAATACGTTTTCAGAGATAACGAAGCCTCCAATGCTGAACGCCCCGGGAAGCTAGCACCTAAGTGGGAAGGCCCATACTTAATGCATGAGGTGCTAGGAAAAAGGGCATACAAGCTGCGCACCCTGGATGGACATATCATCCCGCGCACGTGGAACGCGCAACAACTGCGCAAATGCTACATGTGAACACCCCTGGCCATGCGCCTTTTCACCTAGCTATGTTGGCCATGCGCCTTTTATCTACTTATGTTGGCCATGCGCCTTTATTTTTAATTACCTATGTCGGCTCTACGCCCTTTTTTCTATTTCGATGATGTACGTTGGCCGCGCGCCTGTTTCTAAGCTACTGAATGAAAGCAATGACTATGCCTTATGTTTTTATCATCATGACTTCTACGTTACAAATGCGTGTTGAACTTTTGATTAGCACGAAAACACTTCAGTAAATTACGAGCTCTTGAGTTATGCCTCCAGGGTCCTCCGCGATCGTAGCGCGAGACCGAGCAGTAACACTCATTCAAGAGCCACACTTACATTTATTCGAGCTAATTTAACCAAAGTTTCTAAAAACAATGCAATAATTGTAACTTGACAAATAGAGAGCAAACATAATGTCATATTCCAAAAAGCGCGCCTGCGCGATGATTACAAAAAAGTAGCAATACATCATAAGTCCGATTCAAAAAGCGCACCAGCGCCATGATTACATAAAAAGTCAGAAACAAAAACTATAAGGCACGAGCCTACAAACACTATCTATTCATAACCATCTCCATTTCCATCGCCATCGCCATCTCCGCCGGCTGTTTCTTCCTCATCGGTCAACTCCACAGTTTCTGGAGGGTCGAGGATAGTTTTTAGTCGTGCGCACCAGTCATCGTGCTTTAACGCCTCGATGACCAAATCCATAACAGGCAGCGATAGATGGTCATAGACTTCTTCAGCACGGCCTAGCGTAACATCAGCCTGATCTGTCACAGAGCAATGACTGATATCAAACTCCTGACCAAAGACCTCTTCCACGTGATGAACGCATTCTAGATAACCCCCGCGGTGCCCAACAGCACGCGAAGCATCTATGAGCGCGGCAACAGCCGTATCCATCTCAGAAGCGTTCAGAATAGAGTTAGCAATCTAGAAAAAAGACAACGAATAAGAACAAAACCACAATAAATAAAACCGAAGGTAGAAGAGGAGAAATTCACCGCAGCCACTCCTCTATTACGCATCCATTCAGCTTCGGAGACCAGCTTGTCCACGATTGATTGAGCTTCGGCATAATTGTTTTGGGCTACGTTAAGGGCAGAGGTGCTAATATCACGCGCCTCGTCAGCCCTCTGTTTGGCCTCCTCGGCGGTAGCAGCCTTCACCCTCTCCGCCTCATAATCAATCTCCAATGATTCATTCTTGTCCGTTTGCTCATGCAATCGATGCTTCAACTCAGCGATTTCTACGTCCTTAGCAGTTAAGTCCTTGTCCCTACTAGCCACCTACGCCCTCAACTCCGCCTGCAAAGGTTGAAAACAGATTTAAAACAATATTTTGACGATACAAAAATAAGAAGGAAAGAGTTAGGACTGGCACCTCAACGTGCTCTTTGTCCGCTTCAACATCCTCAACCTTCTTTGTTAATGTGGCAATCTGAGCCTCAAGGTCGGTAATCTTGGAGCGAGCAGCATACATGCGCTGATTATCTTTCTTTCACACTTCTTTCCATTCAGCCCACTCTTTAGACAAAAGCTCCTCAGCAGCACGAAGTTTGCTCTTTAGGCCCTCGCGGCCCCACTCCTCATATTTTTTCTCCGCATCGAAGGCGGCCTTCTCCTCAGTAAAAGCACTCTTCATCTTCTCGAACTCTTTCACCTGTCTCAGTAAACGACCGCGGTACTTCTCCCAATCCCCCCGCTTTCTAACCATTGTGCGCCACTCGCGCACAATCTGGTGGTTAGCAGCGTGGGTGTTGGCCTCCCCAACAACGTAAGCATGATATAACCCATTGTCACACCCCCAAAAACCACACGCGGAGTATCACCGCTTGGAGGCGTGACTGACCAGGATCAAGCCACCAATCATATTGAACATATAAGTAAATACCAAAAATCATTCATCAATACGAAAGGTGTTTTCAAAACCAAACATCAACAAGTGTGTAGCGGAAGCATAAGTATGTAAACCCAATGTAAATAATAAATTCAAATGTTTAGATAGATGACATGGCATCATCGATCCATGTCCCACAACGACCTGCTCCTCCCTGTGCAAGCTCCATATGTACCTAAGGTCCTGCAAGGCATGCAAGAGAGAGTCAACAACTAGTTGAGCGAGTTCACAGTTAATAGTTCAGTAATAGTATAGCGTGAGTAGTAGTATGTTCGTTCGTTACAAAGTATCGTATTATTTCCCATCGCGGCCTTCCAGGCAGGTGTGCGAAGACATTGGGGAATGTTTTTCCCAAGTATTCTAGACTAGGTTTATTTGTATCGCGGCCTCCCCAGGCAGGTGTGCGAAGATTTGTAAATTTAGTTCGCGGCCATCATATGGCAGGTGTGCGAAGTCAGTCATAATATCGCGGCCAATCCTTGGCAGGTGTGCGAAGATCAGTTCAATAAGTGTTACTAGTCTAGTCGTATCTTATCGTTAGGTTCTACCGTCTGAGTATACACAATAATTCATCAAATCCCATTCCCACCCGGGAACCCCATGCCTTGGCTTGTGTGAACTCACCTTGGTTTGCTCGGTATGCTAAGTTAAGTGCTCGCAAGTAATCAATCACGTCCTATAGTGTGCACGTATACTCAATTAGTTAACATTCGTAATGTTTCTCGTGTAACTAGCATCACAAATAATATCGCAAAGTGTGTCTTGCACTTAGCAGCGTGTATCATGTAAACAGTTAAATCCAATTCATGCAAATTTTCATTCCATCTAAAGTTGTTAACTGATAACACACTTTAACCGAATTAACATGTTTAACTGAATTAACATATATAACAGAGTCAATAAGCTAGTAGAGTTAATAAACTAGCGAAGTTAACGGACTAACAGAGTTAACAACTAACCCGGTTAACAAGTTAATAAAGTTAACTTATTTAACAGATATAATTATTAGGCCAATCAACCTTGGGCCGAAAACATATTTGGGTCGAAATCCTTTAACTGGCGAAAACATATATGATCATCATCATTAACGGTAGTTTCATAGCATCACAGAATCTCAGTAGTCGACTAGCAGTTACATCTCATCTATTATATAGTCATTAAATCATTACTCAATATTAGCAATTTGTTTTGATCATTCAATAATTTATCATATGATCATAATTCTAAACCCTAGTCCTTGACTAACGAGAATATCAAGCATATATTATCCACTCTATAGAAACAAATAACAACCACATGATTTCTGACATCCACATGCAAAGCATTAACTTGGTGGCTGCACTTTCAATAAAAAAATCCACATGTATAGTCAACCATACACCACCTACAACAACTTTCAGTCATCATCCTAAGCATCACAGTATCCAACATCTATTACTATGTTAACACGTTTTCAAATCCTGTTCCATTAATATCAATTCGAGATCATTACAATCTATCAATCTAGCTCCACATAAAATTAATCTATCCCTACGATCTATACACAACTGATTATCAAAACCAAACCCCAAACCAGTATCATGTTCCGCACCACATCATGTAACAGATTGATCATTATTCTCTTAAGAACACGTTCATCGATATAATCATATATTCAGAAATGAAAACAAACTTTAAACAATTAAACCACTAACCGGCTAGAACGATTAAACAACAGAAATCTGGCTTCGACTGAAAGGAGAGCTGCCGTCGCACATAGGGGAACTCTAGGGTTTCTATACGTGTTGTGCCGTTATCGTGATATCAAGAGGGTTCTCATATACGCAGATTTGGACTGATCATTTATTAGTTAATTAACATGCAAATGGGCCAAGCCCATTCTTGTTTTCGTGAGTGGGGTGTTTTCGTGTGGGAGGGTAGGGTGTTTGTCATATATCACATTGTTAATACAATATACATACACAGTTATAAGGCACATGAATTATAACATATCATATCATAATAAAGCTTAACGTATTATAAACATGTCCAGTCGTAAAACAAACAAGTCGCGAAAACAAACAATCTAAATTATTAACGTGCAATAAATGCAAGGATGGAAGTCTTGAAAACTCGAGTTGTCACATTATCCCCAACTTGAAAGAAATTTCATCCCGAAATTTAGCATGCGGTTACTGAGGAAGCTAGGTGAGCTGTATCGTTTACTGGTTTTCCTGGGGTGTCACATCATCCCCCCGTTGATTTGGAATTTCGTCCCGAAATTCTGAAGTAGTAGCTTCAGCCTCAGTAGTGGTTGCACGTTTTCCGAATAATTGGGGATACTTGAGTTCCATTTGATCTTCACGCTCCCAGGTGAACTCTGGGCCGCGGCGGGAGTTCCAACGAACTCGCACAAGAGGGATTCTCGTGTTCTTGAGGACCTTAACATCCCGGTCCGTGATTTCAACAGGTTCCTCGACGAAGTGCAACCGCTCGTCGATAGTGAGTTCCTTCAAGGGAACTATGTGGGTCTCATCTGATGTACACTTCTTCAGATTCGACACGTGAAAGACGTTGTGAACTGCACTGAGTTCAGGTGGTAAGTTCAGTCTGTAGGCCACTTTGCCTATTTTCTCTGTAACTTCGAAAGGTCCGACATAACGCGGATTGAGCTTGCCTCGTTTGCCAAAATGAACCACACCCTTCCAGGGTGAAACTTTAAGTAGCGCTCGATCCCCAACCTGGAATTCGAGTAGTTTCCTGTCTTTATCAGCGTATGCTTTCTGACGGTCACGAGCTGCCGCCATGCGTTGTCGTATCTGAGCAATCTTTTCTGTAGTATCAACTACCATTTCTGGACCTGTGATTTGACTATCTCCCACCTCTGCCCAACAGAGAGGTGACCGGCATTTACGCCCGTACAATGGCTCGAATGGCGCAGCTTTAATGCTGGTGTGGTAGCTGTTATTGTATGAAAATTCCACAAGTGGCAGATGTTTTTCCCAACCATTGCCAAAGTCAATTACGCACGCCCGAAGCATGTCTTCTAGAGTTTGAATAGTGCGCTCAGACTGCCCATCTGTCTGGGGATGATAAGCTGTGCTCATGTCTAAACGAGAGCCAAAAGATTTATGCATTGCTTGCCACAGTTCCGAAGTAAAACGTGCGTCGCGATCAGAGATAATGGAGGTGGGCACCCCGTGCCTCGAGACCACTTCTTTTAAGTAAATGTCTGCTAAGGTAGAGAACTTGTCTGTTTCTTTGATGGCCAAAAAGTGAGCAGACTTTGTGAGTCGATCCACGATCACCCAAATAGTATCATTTCCGCGCTGAGATCTAGGTAAGCCAGTAACAAAATTCATGGAAATTTGTTCCCATTTCCATTGTGGTATCTCAGGTTGTTGGAGTGGACCTGACGGTTTCTGATATTCTGCCTTGACTCTCGCACAAGTCAAGCCTTTGCTAACGTATGTGGCTATGTGGGCCTTCATGCTAGGCCACCAGTATGTAGTTTTGATATCGTGGTACATTTTATCCGCACCAGGATGTACCGAGTAGCGAGACTTATGAGCTTCATCCATCACTAGCTCACGTAAGTTGCCATAAAGTGGAACCCAAATGCGTCCTGTGACGTAGTAAGCACCATCTTCCTTCTGTTCTAAACGTTGTCTTGAGCCACGTAGGGCTTCAGCCCTGACGTTGTCTGGTTTTAATGCTTCTACCTGAGCATTTCGTATCTGGGAAGGAAGACTAGACTGTATAGTGAGTTGTAAAGCTCGCACGCGCTTAGGCGCGGTGTCCTTTCGACTGAGGGCGTCAGCCACAACATTGGCTTTGCCTGGATGGTACCTGATTGAGCATTCGTAGTCGTTTAGCAGTTCGACCCATCGTCGTTGTCGCATATTCAGTTCCTTCTGTTTGAAGATATGTTCGAGGCTTCTGTGGTCAGTGTAGATAGCACATCTGGTACCATACAAGTAGTGTCGCCATATCTTGAGTGCAAAAACAACCGCTCCC
>JARYGA010028428.1:0-44890 GCA_030545235.1 Helianthus tuberosus | reverse complement strand
GTTTAAAATGCGTAGAAAACCCATGGTTTGAGCTAAATATGATAGACGATATAGAACTTAGAAGGTTCACGAGAATTTGGAATCGAACAAACAAGTTTGTTTGATAAATACATGAACGGGTTAAAATGGGTAAATTCTAGTTTAAGCCAAAAGCTTAAAACTCTATAAATTTGTTAATCCGGAAGTCGGATTTTAAATCCATTTGATGGAGAATCAAATTACAAACATGTAGGAAGAAACGGAAGGTCAAACAGATAAGCGGTTTGAAAGATACGAAAGATTTCGTGTCAAATTACGGCAAAATGGAAAACTGGATGCAGGGTCCACCGTAAATTACGGTGCCACCGTAATTTACGGTGGAGATGATATGGTTACGGTGGTAACCTGCTGATTTACGGTAGAAACATATTAAATCAGAGGTCACCGTAACTTACGGTTCCACCGTAAGTTACGGTGGAGGCCAGGTCGAAAATTTTGTTTTTGTTATCAATTGTTTCTCGGACTCGTTTAGGCACGTTTTAAGCTCTGTATGACTAAAGCATTTCATGTTTATGAAATGTAGGTACACCTTGGATGCCGGAAGACGATTAAGCTCAATGAAGAACCGAACACGATAAAGACACACGCTTCCGCACTTTGACACATAGTAAATTTTAAACAACGAATTCAACCACGTTATGTAGAATAACTTATGATTTGTAAAAGTTTTAATAAACCCGTATTTCCAAATGTTTATGTAATCTTAATTACATGATTGTTTAACGTAAAATTTACGTTAAACCTTGAATAATAAGAACGGGTGTTACAAGTTGGTATCAGAGCCTTGGTTTAAGAGATTCGAGTATGGTGGGGAGGAACCATGCTTGGACTTAAACCTTATGCTCTTGACAAAGAATAGTGTTCGGTTCGAGGCTTGATCGCAAATCCGGTAAGTACAAGTATGTTAATAGCTTAGCATGCTAAAGTGTTGTAAACAACACATAGGGCTATCGTGTGATACACGTTACCCCAATTAAAATGATTGATATAGTTGACGAAAATACGCGCGTTGACGCGTATAGTAGAAAAAGCCTTGTATTATAATACGGGCTATTATTGAAGTTGACGTTACTAACTTTATGAATGTTTAATTGAAGGACACTCGCGTTTGAAGACGACGAGAGTCAAACGAATTGTGCATATGATGATGGAACGGTCCGAAGTATGACGAGAGGAGCATGCTCACCGGGTACTAAATCGCGTAACGACCACGAACAAGGTTAATGGCAAGGAACGCCCGTTGGGGCAAACATTACCAGGTGCACATTTTAAATAATCGCACAAATAGTAATATGCAACAAATAAGTAGAAATTGAAAGTTGCATATGTAGATTAAAAACTTGGGAAAAAACCCGAATAGAAAATGTATTCGGGATATTGTTTCCAAGAGAAACAAATAGAGGCGTTACTTACATAGGGCGTGATGTGAAAACTATAAAAAGGTCATGTGTGTCATGTGTTAATCGCTTACTCTGGCCAAGTAAGTAGTGGCATATGATACCACGAACTTCTTATGGCGGACACGTTTACATCCGATGTAGTAAGGACGGTGTGAATGGGGGCTAACTTAAAAGTACCCAAATGAATCAAATAAGCAAAATGTTTGATAATAATGTAAACGCACAACCGAGTGACGGAAGCGTATTACAACATGATAATGAGCCCGAATGAAGGGACAAAGAAGCATGTAAAATGATTTAGACAAGTATTGGGAGGGAGTGTACTTACACTCGAACCCAGAAAACGCAAACGTGGAAAATGATTTAGACAAGCATTGGGAGGGAGTGTACTTACACTCGAACCCGGAAAATGCAAATATGTCCCTAAACGAGTCGTTTTTGTAAAACGTCAGACTTAAAGACAAAGTCGGGATATAAAAATGAAGCGAGGTCTTAATGCACACCGGGAGGGTTGCAATAATAATGATCTCGGTAAAACACCCAGTTGATGGGTAAGAATTAAACACATGCGTAAACCAAGAGACGTGAACGCGGGTTGAAAAATCAAAGTAACTTGGATTACGAGTTATGACTATAAAATCTCGTATATAGAAATTGCGAGTAAATATGTTCAACTATTCGAAGTCGAATGGGTTGAATAAAGAATAAAGTTGATTGTTTATAAGTGATAGATTTCACATTAATAGGTCAAACATGTTGAATACAATATAACGCTGAATGACACAAATGAGCGCTAGCCAGATAAAGGTAGCGTTAAATGCAAGAGAATAATGAGCCCGGTAATGGGATATAACCAAATAAGAATAAATTATGGACTGTCAATATCCTGGTATGGATAATTGACAAAAGTTAAAGAGAAGATCCTAAAAACTAAAACTTCGGTTTTAGTAAGAAATAATGTTTTTACAAACATAAATTCTGATAGGAATTTAAATAGTAAGCATGAAAGATGCAAGTCTTGACACTGATAGGCGCAAGACGATATATTCGAAAAGTGATATTTTCGAAAATGAAATTTTGATATAAATTAAACATGATGTAACACAATCACGGTCAGGAAAGTTATGTGAAATAAAATCACATAGTAGCCCGAGAGATGGGTATAAAGTAACTGGACTAATAAGACTAGTCAGTTAGGCCGGTTAAGGTCAATATTTAAATTAAGAAAGTGTTCAACACGCTATCTATATTAAGATTAGCGTGAAATAAACATAGTTGATAAGAGTCTATGACCAAGTGGCCAATTGGCTACCCAGTCAAGCCAAACCATAAAGGTAAGTGAGTACAAAACGATAGTGATGGTCCATGAGGTCATAATAACAAAAAGTATTGATCGCCTATACTGAGCGATCACAAGACAACACAAGTAAAGTATTGGGAAGTTAGCTCGAGTAAAAGCATGATAAAAAAAAAGATAAGCCGAAAGGTATGTGGTAATACGCCTTGTAGAATTTCGTTATTAGCACATCTAGATAGTGCTAAATACATAAGATAAAATCAGGAAATTCATTTTGCGGCGAGTTTTGTATGAATGAACCAAATGAATAAGTACGTAAAGGAAAGGGTCTGTTTGTAAAAGTGAAAGATCTCACTAGAAACATCCAAATGGGTGAAAATAATGGATTCACAAAGAATCCGAAAGTATAAGGCGATGGAATTCGCTAAGTTAACCAAACAAGTCGAAATAACAAGAAGGTGTTATCTTGAATTGCGTTAATTCGCATAAAAGACATATATGTTGTGTAATTAAAAGATGTACCATATTTGTCTGGTAACACTAACAAATGGACAAAGTGTGAGTAATGCTTAGAAGGTTACTCAGTTTATGTACATAGGGTTTGAAACTAAATAAACTATGTAAGAAAAGGTTTCGAGGACGAAACCTCTTTAAGGGGGGTAGACTTGTAACACCCCGAAAACGGGTTTGGTAATTAACCCACGTTAATACTAAAAGATGGGTAAAGTACTGTTAGTGGTAAAAATAGCCCGGTGAATATTAGGATTTTAAATAAATAAACCTAATATTAAATAAAAGTAGCACACAGGCTTTTGGAGGAAATAAAGTTTATAGAAGGCCCGACCTAACGGGACCTAAAATAAACTTAGTCATAAATATTCCCGAACCCGCTAAGTTAACTAGAAATATTTAACCTAGTTAATAAGTGGGAAAATTGTTAAAAGAAATAAGTAGGTTGTGGCCTACTTAATAACGAACCAAACACGAGGGGTTAAAGCGGGATAACTAGAAAAGTTATTTAATTAAAACAAACACACACACACACACACAGTGTGTGTTCTGGATCGAGCTCAGGGGCGACCAAGAAGTGTCAAACCCTAATCAACACAATTTCATCAAATTGAAGGGGCAAATCAAGTCCAAATCAAAATCCGAGTATGAATTAGTGATCTCCATTGAAAAAGGAGTCACGAGGTATGTAAATTTCTTGAGAAATCTCTAGTTGAAATTCTGAGCAAACCTAGAGAACTCGAATCTGAGCTTGCATGTTTGTTTGTTGTTTGGATGAAATTAATGATGAAACTATGTCTAGGAGTAAACCCTAGTCATGTACTTGTTGAATTGATGTTCATGGTTGTGAATTCATGATCATACACTCATGTGTCAAGTGGGTTTTGATTATGTAGTAAAGATGATGATGTACACATGTTTAAAATCATCATAGTTGCTAGTAGGAACAAGATACTTGAACAATTTGCAAGTTTGAGTAATTGATCATAAGTGATAGTGGTGAATTTTGATGTTAATCTTGGTAAAAATAACTAGTTAGGAACTAGTTAGTAAATATGTAAAATTATGCACATTAGGTGTTTGTTAAAATGCCTAAATGAGAACTAAGTGTTGATAATGTGCCTAATTGAGTCTTGTGAACTTGATAGTGCAATCATATGTGTTAATTGGTGATTTGACTTTTAAATAGTCAAACCGACCATTAATAAGATCGAATGGTAATTGTGATAGAAAATATGTAAGATGGAATAGTCATAATTAATGATGACTAATATAACCGTCTTACGAATTATGATGATAGTTTGACGCTTGACAAGCTAGGTGGAGGCTTGGAAAGGAAGCGGGTCAAACGAAGCAAGTATGAAGGAAAAGCGTAATTCGGATGCAAGGTAAGTATAGCTTACACTAGTCTTAAATTGTGGAATATTTTCTTATCATATTAGTTATGAATGAGATATCTAAACAATTGAAATATGATGTTCCGTCGTTAGTCGAACGGAACAAGAAAATCAAAGATGAAAGAAACCATAATAATGGTTAAAAAGAAGTAAATCAATAATTTGGTCATATTATGTCGAAAGTAATAAACGGTTTATAAGTAAAATGACCGTACGATGTTAAACGGAACGGGTCATGTAGACGAGACGATAATAAATATCATCTCGCATAGATAAACGACCATTTCGGCCAAACGGGTCAAAAGGTGTAGACATCACCTTTTGACAATATCGACTAATGATTCTTTTGTCAAGTTACATGCTTACAGGAATAGATATCCAATGGATATTCGTATCATTCTAAATTAGCGAATATAAAGCAAAGTATTAAAATCGGGTTAATAAGTTGACCCGGGCCAGGTATGTATAATAGATCAACTCCTCATTTAGAACTTGGAGATCTTTGAGATTTAGGCAAAGTAAAAAGAAACATTCGGTTACCTTAAAAGGTAAACCAAAGGATTTAAATTATAGACAGAGTGTTTTGAAAATAAGATTTGGTTAAAAACGAGATTTTGGGCCTACATGGCTAAGCAAACCCTTCGTTGTAAAAGAAGGGTTAAAAATGACCAAAACGCCCTTGTAAACAAAATTAAGCAAACAACTCTTAGAAGTCGCTTGAAAACAAGTTTTATAATCAAGTTAATACTTAGAATAAGTCTAATAGCGTAAGATGTAAATCCTTGGTCAAAAGACTCTATATGAGTCTTTGCTGTAATTTGATAATCCGAAGGGTAAAACTCGGATTAAATAGATCGTCACATTAAAACCATCACAAATATAGATGTGATGGAAGGTCACTTGATAATTAATGTGGAAATAAAATGCTAGAAAGAAATGGGTGTGAGTTATGCGTAAAAGTTGCTTAAATGTCCTTAACGGGTCAAAATAAGCACTTGAGAGTAAGCGGGTTTAAAATGCGTAGAAAACCCATGGTTTGAGCTAAATATGATAGACGATATAGAACTTAGAAGGTTCACGAGAATTTGGAATCGAACAAACAAGTTTGTTTGATAAATACATGAACGGGTTAAAATGGGTAAATTCTAGTTTAAGCCAAAAGCTTAAAACTCTATAAATTTGTTAATCCGGAAGTCGGATTTTAAATCCATTTGATGGAGATTCAAATTACAAACATGTAGGAAGAAACGGAAGGTCAAACAGATAAGCGGTTTGAAAGATACGAAAGATTTCGTGTCAAATTACGGCAAAATGGAAAACTGGATGCAGGGTCCACCGTAAATTACGGTGGCACCGTAATTTACGGTGGAGATGATATGGTTACGGTGGTAACCTGCTGATTTACGGTAGAAACATATTAAATCAGAGGTCACCGTAACTTACGGTTCCACCGTAAGTTACGGTGGAGGCCAGGTCGAAAATTTTGTTTTTGTTATCAATTGTTTCTCGGACTCGTTTAGGCACGTTTTAAGCTCTGTATGACTAAAGCATTTCATGTTTATGAAATGTAGGTACACCTTGGATGCCGGAAGACGATTAAGCTCAATGAAGAACCGAACACGATAAAGACACACGCTTCCGCACTTTGACACATAGTAAATTTTAAACAATGAATTCAACCACGTTATGTAGAATAACTTATGATTTGTAAAAGTTTTAATAAACCCGTATTTCCAAATGTTTATGTAATCTTAATTACATGATTGTTTAACGTAAAATTTACGTTAAACCTTGAATAATAAGAACGGGTGTTACAAGTTGGTATCAGAGCCTTGGTTTAAGAGATTCGAGTATGGTGGGGAGGAACCATGCTTGGACTTAAACCTTATGCTCTTGACAAAGAATAGTGCTCGGTTCGAGGCTTGATCGCAAATCCGGTAAGTACAAGTATGTTAATAGCTTAGCATGCTAAAGTGTTGTAAACAACACATAGGGCTATCGTGTGATACACGCTACCCCAATTAAAATGATTGATATAGTTGACGAAAGTACGCGCGTTGACGCGTATAGTAGAAAAAGCCTTGTATTATAATACGGGCTATTATTGAAGTTGACGTTACTAACTTTATGAATGTTTAATTGAAGGACACCCGCGTTTGAAGACGACGAGAGTCAAACGAATTGTGGATATGACGATGGAACGGTCCGAAGTATGACGAGAGGAGCATGCTCACCGGGTACTAAATCGCGTAACGACCACGAACAAGGTTAATGGCAAGGAACGCCCGTTGGGGCAAACATTACCAGGTGCACATTTTAAATAATCGCACAAATAGTAATATGCAACAAATAAGTAGAAATTGAAAGTTGCATATGTAGATTAAAAACTTGGGAAAAAACCCAAATAGAAAATGTATTCGGGATATTGTTTCCAAGAGAAACAAATAGAGGCGTTACTTACATAGGGCGTGATGTGAAAACTATAAAAAGGTCATGTGTGTCATGTGTTAATCGCTTACTCTGGCCAAGTAAGTAGTGGCATATGATACCACGAACTTCTTATGGCGGACACGTTTACATCCGATGTAGTAAGGACGGTGTGAATGGGGGCTAACTTAAAAGTACCCAAATGAATCAAATAAGCAAAATGTTTGATAATAATGTAAACGCACAACCGAGTGACGGAAGCGTATTACAACAGGATAATGAGCCCGAATGAAGGGACAAAGAAGCATGTAAAATGATTTAGACAAGTATTGGGAGGGAGTGTACTTACACTCGAACCCAGAAAACGCAAACGTGAAAAATGATTTAGACAAGCATTGGGAGGGAGTGTACTTACACTCGAACCCGGAAAATGCAAATATGTCCCTAAACGAGTCGTTTTTGTAAAACGTCAGACTTAAAGACAAAGTCGGGATATAAAAATGAAGCGAGGTCTTAATGCACACCGGGAGGGTTGCAATAATAATGATCTCGGTAAAACACCCAGTTGATGGGTAAGAATTAAACACATGCGTAAACCAAGAGACGTGAACGCGGGTTGAAAAATCAAAGTAACTTGGATTACGAGTTATGACTATAAAATCTCGTATATAGAAATTGCGAGTAAATATGTTCAACTATTCGAAGTCGAATGGGTTGAATAAAGAATAAAGTTGATTGTTTATAAGTGATAGATTTCACATTAATAGGTCAAACATGTTGAATACAATATAACGCTGAATGGCACAAATGAGCGCTAGCCAGATAAAGGTAGCGTTAAATGCAAGAGAATAATGAGCCCGGTAATGGGATATAACCAAATAAGAATAAATTATGGACTGTCAATATCCTGGTATGGATAATTTACGTTAAACCTTGAATAATAAGAACGGGTGTTACAATAATTCTCCTTATATAAGCACCCAGGAGGAAACCTAATTAGTTAATAAGGGTAATATGGTCCATCAACAATTACCAACTAATTATTTAATAGGTTATTATATATTTTGATCTATATTATGTAAATGATTATAATGGCTATAGATTAAATATTAGTACATAATATATTTAATCTTACATTCTCCCACTTAGCCGAGTAATCATTTACTATGAGTATTAGATAAGCCTGATCAGGAGTTAACACTCATTTTAGCCTTAAACAAGTACTATAGCAGAGAAATACAGCCGTTGAATCATTATGCGACTCAGGACCCCCATTAATCATACTATAGCCTTAATTTAAAACCTAATCGTCATGATCAAAATACGCATAAGCCCTTTGTTTGATTTGTAACTTTATTTGTCAATATGCCATTATACCGGTTGAACATATTCTAAGAGACATACAAAATCAAACTGAGGAAATTTCATTAACATAAAACATAAGCTAGTACAATATGCTCAAATAAGGTCTTTACTAAATTCCATATTCCGAACATGTTCTTCATAAACCTTAGGAGGGAGACCTTTAGTCATCGGATCCGCAAGCATATCCTTAGTACTAATATACTCGATACAAAGATTATTTTCCTCAACTCGTTCACGTACGAACATATATTTCGTATCGAGATATAAACCAGCTCCAGTCGAACTGTTACTGTTCGAGAAACTAACGGCAGCTGAATTATCACAATAAAGCTTCAATGGTCTAGAAATGGAATTAACGATTTTGAGTCCAGTGATCAGATTTCTAAGCAACATTCCATGACAGGTTGCGTTATAAACAGCAATGTACTCTGCCATCATTGTGGAAGTTGTGGTCACCTGTTGTTTATGACTCTTCCAAGAGATAGGGCCGCCTGCTAACATAAAGATATAGCCCGAAGTGGATTTCTTGTCATCTTTGCACTTTGCAAAGTCAGAATCAGAATAGCCCACCACTTCTAAATGATCACTTCTTCTATAAGTCAGTTTATAGTCTTTCATCCCTTGCAGATATCGAAGTACCTTCTTAGCTGCTTTCCAGTGATCTAGGCCAGGATTAGTCTGATAACGGCCTAACATTCCAGCAATATAAGCGATATCTGGGCGAGTACAGACTTGAGCAGACATCAAGCTCCCTACTACTGACGCGTAAGGTATCTGGCTCATTTGCTCCTTCTCAACCTCTGTTGTCGGACACTGGAATGAACCGAAAACATCTCCTTTAACTACTGGAGCGACGGAGGGTTTGCACTGTTGTATGTTGTAACGTGTAAGGACACGATCTATGTAAGCCTTTTGGGACAATCCTAAGATCCCTTTGTGTCTATCTCGGTGAATTTCGATGCCAATGACGTAAGTGATCGGAGTGTCGCGCTCCGGTCAAAGATAATATTTATAAGCCCAAATTACCCTTAACAATGTGTTAGTGGTAGTAAGGGGTCGAACCATGAAGAGTATGTGGTTTGTGTGTGGATTCGAATGAATTAAAACAATTGTCACAATTTATGAAGCTTGCTAAAGTATTTTTGTATTTTTGTTTAATGGAGAGATATGATTTTTAACTAAATGAATTGATGCGAATGGTTAACAACTACTAATTAACGATTGCAAGAAAAATGGTTACTAGAACAATAATGATAAAAAGGAATCACACCCGGTTTCGGTAATTGTTAACTTAGGATTTCTACAAGTTTTAGTTTCAACTCAAATGCATTCGATTAACGGATTTAGTGTACCGTGACTTAGGTGCTACTAGCTATCAACGCCCCGAAGAAAGGACAAAAAGATACTTTGTAATCAACACAAGTAAATGCTAACAATGACAACGTACAATTACACATCACCGTTTCGCAAAGTCATAACTTTTAACATCGTTCGACAGTTCACGAATTCGTAACAAATGTAATACTATTGTCAAAAGTTTCAAAAACCAAATACAAATTGTCACTAAGATGAAACAAGAACAATTCGAAACACTAAAATCAACAACTACCTACACCGGGGTGAAACCGAGATGATTAGCCGCTCATGGTTGATGCAACTTGATCACCGGATGCTTGGAATGCGGATGGAGTCATCTTGAAGCTTGTTGGATGAAGGAATGATGGAGAATTAGGGTTTATGGAATGATGATGGTGAGAAGGATGATGGATTGGATGAATTAGGGTTTTGATGGTGAATTGGGGATGGATGATTGTGATTCGGTTGTAGAGATGATAGATGATGGAATGGTAGGTGAATGATGGATAGTAATGGCTCCAAGAACAAGTTCCAACCTCTCAAGAAAGTGTAACTCCCGACTTGAATGACCCCCCAGCCAATAGAAATCGATCTTGATCCCCAAAACACAAGAATTCGCGTTTCTAGTTTTGACAAGCCATCGCCGACGGCCCTCAACCCGTCGGCGACGGGCTTTGGTTTGCTCGTTTTCCTCCGACGGCTTATTAGTCTGGATACGGCCAAAAGGTGGCGACGGGTATTTCTGGAAGGCGTCGCCGACGGGGCCAAAGCCGTTGCCGACGGGCTCTCGTTTCTTCATTTTCTGATTTTCCATTTTCCGCTCCCGGTTGATCCGTAACGCGTCCCGGTGCTCCGGTTTTCGACTCGGTGGCTTGTAACGCTCCCGAAAGGCCCTTAAACTCCATCAAACCTGCATCAACACAAATCTAATTAAAAGTAGGCCGTTCAAGATAAGAACTCATACAAAAACATAAAGTTACACGATTACAAGCACCGGTTTTCAACCACGTATCACATCCCCACACTTGTCTTTTGCTTGCCCTCAAGCAAATCTGTTTTTCACTTTCACGTGGGTCGAACAACGAATACACGTCCCATTCCCGAGACAAAGGTTAAGGTCTATTGTCATACAAAAGTTCAAACTCTTTTACAAATTTCACATATTTACCGGTTAAGTGAATAATCACATATAATAATGGTTATCCAAGATTAACCCGCCCGTAAAACTAACGATTCATGCATATCCCTCACAATGTTCTCTCCACTCGGTTTATAGTTTGGCTAATGTGTATAATGTATTAGCACTTCAATCTATTAATCACTCAAAAACCGATTAGAACACGTACCCGCATAGGCTTGCAACTCAATCATTCTCCACCATCGATCACAAATACTAAGCACTAGTCATAAGGTCTTTATAAGGGTTGTAACGGGGCTAGGCCAAGGGTAGGAGATTGGATATTTTAAGGTGGCTAAGGCGATGAAAATTCGATTTTTATTACAAACCACTAAACTAAACAAAACTAAAAATAAATATCAACTATGAGGCAACAACTTTCGCCTTTTATTCAACAACTACTAACACTTCTTTTTGTGTTTTTTCTCAACGCTTTTTCAATCTTTTTCGCAACATTTTCTGTTTTTTTTTTTGAATCACAACAACTATACAAACTTAAGCTCCTATAATCGAATTTTCATCACACGGGTTTAACAAGAAAAGGTTTAAGGCTATGGGCTACAGGGTGGTCAAACGAAAGGTTTAGGCTCAAAATGGGCGACTAGGGGATTTGTTCGGGTAAGGATAGATAAATGGTTTTAAGAGAAAAGGTTTACCTAATGCCTTAATCATTCTCGTGCTTGTATTCGGTCTATAGTCTCAAACGTATCAAAAGTTGCATTTTCTACAATACGCGACTAATGGTCCACTCAAACAAAGAAACATGTAAATGTAAATCTATGATATAAAAGTGGCTCAAACCTCATGTATAAGGGTATGATATGTGATATGCATAAATTGCTAGTTCCTTGGGCGAATTATTCCCAAATAACCACCCGCTAAATACCCTTTATGCTTATTAATTTGAACTTGACTATGACAAAAGACCAAATGGGTTGTGACATCCCTCGTTGACTTGCTTACTTGTGCTTTTAAGATCGCTTTTGAGACAAGAAATTTTGAAATTTTTTTGAAATTTTCCCCCATCCCCACACTTGAGGTAAACATTGTCCTCAATGTGCAAGAACTAGAGTTTTAAAACGCACAAGGGATGTGACACGTCTAACCTTCCCAAAATCTCACCCCGGAAAATAAAATACAAAGTACAATCCACTTATTCCTAACTAAGAATCAAAGTAAAAGGAAACACATGCACCTGATTTTTATCGCTTGATACTCATATCTCCTTTGCCTCTTCATAAAAACGGTTGTCCCGCGAACATGTTGTACCTACAAATTCTAATCCTTGTGTAGAAGCATGCTTCTCACAACCATCAAAATTTGTTAGTTACCTAGTTCTCCCCTTTTTTTATGAAACATATTACCAAGCCATGTGTTATTTCACTTCGATTTATGTGGACAATAATTTACAACAACAATAAACCTAACTCACTTTCGTAGGAATCACGGTTGCATTTAGCTTATGCAACAAGCCCTTTTAAACCCCCCAGTAGCTTGGGAGGACGAGAGGTCTCGTGAGGGTTATATAGGGAACACACCCACAACGTTCATTTAACTAGGCGAAAATAAATAACATGAAATAAAAATAACGGAAACAAAATAATATACAACAACAACAAAAACATACCATACCTCTACCGCTGATATCGCTCGTTTGGATCCACTGGCGGGTTAGGCTGGTATTGATAACCAGTGAGGGACTCGAACATCTCCCTATAGTTATCGAGGGGACTCTGCTCCCCTTGAGGCGGCGGTTGGTACGGAATCGGGATAAAGCTAGAACCGACTGCCTCGGGCCAATGAGGGGTGGGATCGGATGGACCTAGTGGATGAGGAAGATTGGGGTAATCAGTCCACCCCGAGTGTTCGGCGTACGGGAGACCGGCTTGAAGGTCTCTTTGATGGCGCTCCTGATCGTGGAGTATCTTGGTGTTGTTAATCGCCATTTGATGAGAGACAGCCAAAGCACTCCATCGGCGTCGTTCCAATTCTCTTGCTTCATTTTGACGCCTAACCTCATCTTCTTCCCATGCCCGTCTTCGGGCTTCCTCATCCTCTTGCCTCTTCGCCAACTGTTCCATGTGTGACCTCTGTATTGTTTGGAACAGTTGTTGCTCTTCCATAAACTTATCCATTCTCTCCCGATGGGCTGATTGAACTGCCCAAAACTCCTGCATTTGAGGTCCCTGTGCCTCCTCATAGGCTTCCCTCCTTCGGTTATACTCTCGGCCTTCACTTATGCATGCAGAGACATTGTCATATATCTCTTGCTGTCCCCGATCAAAATTTTTATAGGAGGGCACCCGTCTAGTGGTCACAAAGCCCGCCACATCTGCATTAATTTCTCTATGTGGCCTCATGTATCTTTGTCGTGGTCTTTGTGGACCGGAGGGTCCAGCTTCCTCCTCTTCATCCCCCATCTCTTTATCTTCTTCCGATTCCGGTGGTGCCCCTGAAGTAAGGAACTCATACTTATGACCCAACTTGTCGGTCACAACATACTTGTTCCCCGAGAGTTTAACTTCTATGTTCCAGTTCTTCTTCATGGAGGCCTTGTTAAGTTCCTCCAACGGTTTAGTTACCCATAGTGATTCCGAAGGTAGGCAACTTTGTTGAACAATCATGGCACTAATGAGGCGTGCGTATGGAATAAAACGCCTCTGGAACGACTCCCGAGTAGCCCACGTGTTCATCATCACTATGTGTCTCCATGACAATGTCGGGGTCCCATATAGCAAAGAATGCACCACCCTACAGTCACCCGCTTTAACACTTCCACGATCACCAAACCTCACCAAAATGTTCTCAACATTAATCCCTTGGAGAATCTTTCCCTCAATCGTCATGTGCTTTCTCTTTGCCTCTCCCCCATCATGATAAGGTAAAACAGCCGCGGTCATCTGATCCGGATCACCATTATTCGCATGACTATCCAAAAATTGTTGCATGGTTGGATAGTCATATGCTTGTACCCCCAAGGAATCAAAGCGTGCAATGCGGTTGATGGTTTCAAAAGACATCTTCATTGTCCCTCGAGTTGTCTTCCCGACCAAATTCCATTCCGCGGGAGAGCTATCCTTATTCACAAACCTCAGTGTCGACAACCATTCACATACCTCCGACAAATATATCCGCGAAGTGTTATCTTCGCACCAATCAAGCACTCTTTCCCAACCTTGGCGTTCAAACATTTGTGTTATTCCGAATTGTTTGAACTCTTCAACATTCACCACTCTTTCACATAAACTCCTTTCCGGAACTGAGGTACTCACGTTATTGACCATTTTCCATTTCCAGAGCTTAGCCTCTAACTTTCTATCTTGATATTCCGATAAAAGTTTTCTCTTCTCCTCATCCCAAACTTCGGCGCTTTTGCTATCCTTGAACTTTGTCCACGCCCAATCTTGTCTGTACAGTCTTGCATCACCCTCTGCGATGGAGCTTAATTGCTCCCATTTCCTCGGTATTAAACCGGAAGAAGAACCGACTCCTGATGATGAAGGTTGCCCTGTAGTCTTTTGTCTTTTACCACCGGCCATAACGACAATCACAAACAAGCAAAACATCAATGTAACCCCAAGCCTTTACTAAACTCTCAAACTTTGAACATGATGTGTGATGTTGACCTTTTAATTAACAAGTGAATGTAAAATCGCCTCTTTAAACTTCCAAAGTCGCTCACTTTATCATAAACTTATCAATTTCTTGTTAATCTTACAATTTCTTATAACTTCAACAAAAGTCAACATCACCTTCATGTTCATTCATGTTCATAACAAGTGTAATCACTTCACTATGGTTATAACATGCTCAAATTCCATCCAAAGCAACTAATCTTACTCAAAATCGTGCTAGAACAACATACATTGTCTAAACAACCTACTCTTAAACTAAAAAGTTTAAAATTTCGGAAGAAAAACACTAACATATGATAATCAAGCATAAATTTAAGGAGAATCCATACCTTTGATGTTGTTAGACAAGAAGAACTAAGAAAAGATGGAAAGCAAGCAACTTGATGAACACCCTTTCAAGAACCCTAAATTACACGCCCAGAAATCTTGCAAACTAGCAAGAATTGATGAAAACCGTGTTGGGGGGTTTTGTTCCTCTCGAAAAATTACTCAAGATGGACTCAAAAATCAGTTGATTTGGTGGAGGATTGAAGGAGTTATGAAGGTTTGAAGGTTTTAGGGTTCTTGAGCTTTTGTGAAGAAGATGAAGTTGGTGAGTGAATTATGAGAGAGAGAGAGCAGGGATTTAGAGGGGTGTTAAATGATATGGGTTGTTTGTGGGTCGAATATGTGGTCAATTTGGGGTTTATGGTGTGTTTGGTGAGGTAAAATTGGTTATTGGTTCGAGTTTTACGGTTCACAAACAACCAGCGCCGCCGCCTAAACCGCAGCCCGTCGCCGAGGACAATCAACCCGTCGCCGACGGGTCTCCTTTTCTTCATGTTTGGCCGACGGGCTAATGATCTGTCTACGGGAATTGTGTACCGGCGGGGGGTTTTGGAAGCCCGTCGCCGACGGCTCCCAAATTTTTTTTTTCGAAAAGTAGGGAAGAAAATATGTACTTTTTGTAAAGGAGCTATATACAAACAAAATTCCTAAAAATAATTAAAATTCTTTTTGTGAATTTTTATAAGTTAAAAAAATTTTTAAACGCAAAAACCGTCAACGGCCCTACCACCCCCCAAAAAGATCGTGTATTGTCCTCAATGCACATAACAAAGCCTAAAAACATACCTTGTGTCTTCATGACCCGTTCGGAATATCCGGACTTCACACAATCAAGAGAGATTAGTATGAAACGAAAACGATTAACATAAAAACACACAAACAAATAAATAATTTTACATAACTTTACACAAAATGTTACCGGTCCTTATCACTCGACCTCATAAATCGGGATGCTTACCACGAAGCTCACCGATTCTTTGCTTTCATTTACCTTCTCGTTACCATCGAGAAACGGTTTTAGTCGGTGACCATTAACCGTTTGCCGTATCCCATCCTTCGGGTCCTCGATTGTAACATCACCCAATTGTCCGACCCGGGTGATCACATAGGTTCCCATCCATTTGCTTCACAGCTTTCCGGGAAAGAATTTGAGTTTCGAATTGTAGAGCCACACCTTTTGCCCCACCTCGAACTCTTTCTTTTTCAACTTGGCATCATGCGCCTTCTTCATCCCGTCCTTGTATTTAGACGCGCATTCATATGCCATTTCCCTTAGCTCCTCCAACTCACATAGCTTGAGCTTCCTTTCCTTACCTGCATCGTCATATTGAACATTAACTTCTTTAATAGCCCATAACGATTTGTGCACAAGTTCCACCGGTAAATGACAATTTTTACCATAAACCAACCGGTACGATGTAGTGCCAATAGGTGTCTTATGTGTCGTACGGTAGGCCCATAAAGCATCGTTCAATTTAATTGACCAATCCTTACGGTCCGCCCGCACAGTCTTTTGCAAAATCTCTTTGATTTGCCTATTTGACACCTCAACTTGCCCGCTTGTTTGCGGGTGATAGGAGGTAGCAATCCTATGGTCAACACCAAACCGTTTAAGAAGTTTCCCAAACCGAAAATTTTTAAAATGAGATCCTCCATCACTTATGATGACCCGAGGAATCCCAAACCTTGAGAAAATATTGGTTTGAACAAAATTACACACTACGGAATGGTCGTTCGTCTTGGTGGCTATTGCTTCGACCCACTTTGACACATAGTCAACGGCCACCAAGATATACAAATTGCCATAGGAATTGGGGAATGGGCCCATGAAATCAATTCCCCACACGTCAAAAATGTCGACTACAAGGATTGGTTGCATGGGCATCTCATCCCTTTTTGAAATACCCCCTAGTTTTTGGCACTCTACACAATTTCTCGAAAATTCATTTGCGTCTTTAAAGATAGTTGGCCAATAAAGACCACTGTTCAACACTTTATGACCCGTTTTGTGGCCACTAAAATGGCCACCACACGCAAACGAATGTAAATGATGCAACACGCTTGGAATTTCTTCATCATCTATGCATCTTCTTATCACTTGATCCGCACACTCCTTCCACAAATGCGGTTCTTCCAACCGATAGTACTTGATTTGGGACATGAAGTGTTGCCTCTTCCGTCTATCCCAATGTGCCGGCATATCACTTGTAACAAGATAATTGACAATGTTAGCATACCATGGCAATTTATCTAATTTCATTATGTGCACATCTGGGAAAGACTCATTGATCTCTATAGTTGTAGGATCTTCTTCAACCATCAACCGGGACAAATGGTCCGCCACAACATTCTCGGTACCCTTTTTGTCGCTTATCTCCAAGTCAAACTCTTGTAACAAAAGAACCCATCGGATTAACCTCGGCTTTGCATCCTTCTTGTCCATGAGATACCTAACTGCAGAATGGTCAGAATAAACAATGACCTTATAAGCGCGAAATTTATCCAACGCATATACCACCGCAAGTAGCTCTTTCTCGGTAGTTGTATAATTTAATTGTGCATCCGAGAGAGTCTTACTTGCGTAGTAAATGGCAACCGGTTTCTTGTCTACCCTTTGACCCAATACGGCCCCCACCGCATAATCACTTGCATCACACATAATTTCGAATGGTAAAGACCAATTCGGTGATTGCAAGATTGGGGCCTCAACCAACTTCTTCTTCAAAATGTTAAAGGCGTTTTGGCAATTTTTATCAAAATCAAATGTTTTATCTTTTAACAACAAATTGCATAGGGGTTTTGTTATATCACTAAAGCCTTTTATGAACCTCCTATAAAACCCCGCGTGTCCCAAAAACGACCGAACACCCTTAACACTTGTAGGATAAGGCAAAGTGGATATAACTTGCACCTTTGCTCTATCCACCTCAATCCCACGACTCGAGACGACATGCCCCAACACAATCCCTTCTTGAACCATAAAATGGCTCTTTTCCCAACTCAAAACCAGATTTTTCTCAACACATCTTTGCAAAACTTTTTCGAGTTGGTCAAGGCATGTATCAAATGACGATCCAAATATTGAGAAATCATCCATGAAGATTTCCAAAGACTCCCCCACCATATCTGAAAAGATACTCGTCATACACCTTTGAAAGGTGGCGGGGGCATTACAAAGTCCAAAGGGCATTCGCCTAAATGCGAAAGTACCATATGGACAAGTAAAAGTAGTCTTTGCTTGGTCTTCCGGATGTATAGCAATTTGATTGTATCCGGAATAACCATCCAGAAAACAATAAAATTTTTGTCCGGCCAATTTCTCAACAATTTGGTCAATAAATGGTAAAGGGAAATGATCTTTGGAAGTTGCAGCATTTAACTTCCTATAGTCAATACAAATACGCCACCCGGTTACCGGCCGAGTGGCGACCTCTTCACCTGCGTCATTTGTGATGACTTGAATACCCTCCTTCTTCGGGACTGTTTGTGTCGGGCTCACCCACTGGCTATCCGAGATAGGGTATATAATACCCGCATCTAGCCACTTCAATACCTCCTTCTTGACAACTTCTCGCATGTTTGGATTTAATCTCCGTTGTGTGTCACGAGAAGGATTCATGCCATCTTCAGTGATGATCTTGTGCATCACTACCGAGGGACTAATTCCCTTCAAATCTGCAATGGTCCACCCGATAGCGGCTCTATGAGTGACCAAAATTTTCATCAACTTCTCTTCTTGCTCCCCGGTCAAGTTGGATGCAATAATTACCGGGAGCGTGCTACCTTCATCCACATAAGCATATTTAAGATGCTTGGGTAGCACCTTTAACTCTAGTACTGGAGGTTCTTCCAATGACGGCTTCAACTTCGTGTCGATGCTTTCCGGAAGACTTTCCACTTGATGCGTCCAAGTGGGCCTTCCTTCTTTTGCCGCCATAACCTCCAATTCTTTCATCTCTTCATCCATGCTCCGATTTGTTTCTCCTTGCAACCTGTCAAACATGAAACATTCCTCTATTGTGTTTTCCTCTTCGACACTAGTGTCACATAGAGGTATACACTCGTCAACAATGTCCGCCATGTAGCATTCATCGCTAACTAGAGGATCCGTTAATCCCGAAAATACATTTAACCGCAACCGACGGTTACCAAAAGTCATGTCGACCGTGCCCGATTTGCAATTAATTTGGGCATTCGATGTTGCCAAAAATGGTCGACCGAGGATCACCGTTGGTTGCTTGGTTCGGTCCAAAGAGACATAATCTAATACAAGAAAGTCCACCGGATAGTAAAAGTCCTTGACCTTAACTATTACATCCGTGACTATCCCACGGGGTAGTTTAGGGGTTAAGTCGGCTAACACCACAGTGGTGTTCGACACTTGAAGTGGACCAAAATCATATTGGTCATATAAACTACCCGGCAGGATACTCACTCTTGCCCCAAGATCCAAAAGTGCCCGTGTCATTTTGAATTCCCCAACTTGTATTGAAATAATGGGCGCCCCCGGATCTTGAAGTTTTGGTGGAAGTGCACCCGAAAGAATCGAACTCACATTTTCGGTTAAATCAAGTTTCTTAGGAAACTTATGAGTTCGCTTTTGTGTGCATAAATCTTTCAAGTATTTAGCATATGAAGGTACTTGCTTAATTGCATCTAAGAGTGGTAAGTTGATTTTTACTTGTTTAAAAATTTCCCACATCTCTTCTTGTTGTGGGCCTCGTTTGTTTACCACTTTCTTAGATGGTCCCAACAAGGCTTCGGGATAAGGGGCGGTATTAACCTCCACACCCTTTTCCTTAGCTTTTGGGACGGGAATGGTCACCACGGGTGTAGTATTATTGATTTTAACATCATTTTTCTTTGGACCCGTTTGACGATTTTTACCTTCATCATCACTCGCATCTTCCACCACCCATTCAACAAACTCGGGTGGTGGTGGCTCAACACCATTATCTATGACTCGACCACTACGTAAAGAAATTTTAATTATGGGTACCTCACGTGTGTTTTTCGAGCTCGACCCATGATGCTTAGGGTTCACCGTGGTGTCGCTTGGGAGTCCTCCTCCACTTCCGCGAATTTGAGCCATCTCTTGAGCAAGTTGCCCCACTTGCTTCTCCAACGCCTTATGGGATTTATCTCATACCTCAAACTCTTTCTTCATCTCTTGATTTGAATGATTGATAGCATTCATAATAGCATCAAATTTCGAATTGATCGAGTCATCACCTTGAGAGTTTGAAGCATTACTCCCATTTCCGCCTTGGTTGTAACCTCTTTGATAATTACCTTCACGGTTTTGATACCCTTGGTTACCCCCTTGATTGTAATTCCTTTGGCAACCCCCTTGGTTACCACCTTGACGATTGTTGTACGAAGACCCACCTTGACCTCCTTGGTTACCCGATTGAAAATTCGGGTTCATTTGGTTTGAAGCATTATCATACCGGAAATTAGGGTGATTTCTCAAGCCCGGATGGTATGTGTTGGAGTTCATGTCATATTGCTTTCGGTCCCCATACACTTGATTGACTTCCTCGGTGTAATCACCCAACCCCGTTGGACATTGTTCCGCTCTATGCCCAATATCACCACACTCTTCACACACTTCAAATTGAACCGCGTTCACTTCTTTCTTCTTCATTCGAGCCATTTCCCGCTCAAAAGTAGAAATCCGATCTTTAGAATCAAGATCGGGAAGTGACCGGGAAACGGGATACTTCTTGGCTCGGTCGGCCGATTCTTTCTCTTTCGAACGCTTGCTCATTCGTTCCAAAAACTCCCAATCATCGTCTTCATGGTTGCTTAGAAGGGTCCCATTGCTTGTGGATTCAAGTCGGTTCCATGTATTGTCATCTAGACCCCGTACAAAGCACTTAACCAATTCCCACTTCTCGATTTGATGATGTGGGCATCTTCGCATCATTTCTTTAAATCTTGTAAAAGCTTCATGCAACGGCTCGCCCGATAATTGGCGAAAAGACCTAATTTCATCACGAGCATCATCGGTCTTCGCCATAGAATAGTATTCATCTAGAAAAGCTTGTTACATTTCTCCCCATGTGCGAATGTTATTGGCCGGGAGTGTAAGGAACCATTGCTTCGCTTTGTCTTTCAATGAGAATTGGAACAAGCGAAGTTTAACCTCATCTAATGCAAAGTTATGCCCCCCGATAGTGCCGCAAATGGAAGAAAACTCTCTCAAACGTGTGTACGGTTCGTCGTTAGATCTTCCATTAAAATGAGGAAGTATGTTGATGTAATGTGGTTTACAATCAAACATCCTCCTCTCACAAACGATTGGTGAGTCATTCTCGGTGACAACCGGCCTGAAACGATCATTCACTCCCCGTGGAGGTCGTTGACGACGATGTGGACCATTAACTTCTTGATCGACCGGTTTTCTATTATCCCGTCTTTCATCTCTTCGATCATCTCTTCTATTATCCCTTGGGTTACCACCTCCCACGAAACGAGGAATCCGGTTAGGGTTTGCATTGTTGTTGTTATTATAAAACCCATCATTCCGGTTTCGTTGTTCATTGTTTCATGGTTGACGGTTGTTCCCATAACCATCATTTCTTCCACCTCCGTAACCGTATTCGTCGTCCCCAACGTAATTGGCATGTTGGTAGCCAAATTCCTCATCATCATACCTTCTAGCGTTGTAGACATTTCCCCTATTCATGTAACCCCAATCTTCATCATCATTGGCCCTATCATCATAGTATCCCCCGTCGTCCGAATTTTCCGTATGAACACTCACATGTTCCGGCGATTGATAACCTGGAACACTATACGGTTCATCATCAGGGATTGCATTCCTCAAGTCATCGATGTTGAAGAATGGGTCTTCATTTGCGGGATTGCCGCGATCACGATGTCCACGACGGTCGGAATTGACATTCCGGTCATCTAGGTTGATGGGTAGGGAATTGTGTCTATGAAGGTTTTGTTGTTGAGGTGTTCTTTGATTGTTGTTGGGATTTTGGTTTTGGAAAGGTGGTGTAGGTTGTCCGGTATTGTTGTTATTACCACTCGGTCGCTCGGGAGGTATAGGTTGCATACTTGGAGCGGGATTGAAGTTGCTTCGGTATTGGAATTGGTTCGAGTTGAGGTTTTGATTTTGGTTTGAGTTTTGGTTCGCCATTGAACCGGTTTCAATGGGTGGTGTATATTGTGGTGTTTGGTTGGTTTGATTAGAAGCGAGTGTTGCTTCTAACCGGCTTGCTAGGTTCCTTCTTGCTACTCTTTCAATTTCCGGTTCGTAGACTAACGGTGAAGTCCTCCCAGAGTTCCGCGTATGCATACACTACCTGTATCCTGCACAAGTAACACACCCGCATAACAAGGAAAAAGACAAAGTGCAAAAAGAAAGCTACACAATTTAAACAGATAATCACGCAAATTCAAAAAATAATCCAAATACAAAGCGCACACACTCCCCGGCAACGGCGCCAAAATTTGATCGGAGTGTCGCGCTCCGGTCAAAGATAATATTTATAAGCCCAAATTACCCTTAACAATGTGTTAGTGGTAGTAAGGGGTCGAACCACGAAGAGTATGTGGTTTGTGTGTGGATTCGAAGGAATTAAAACAATTGTCACAATTTATGAAGCTTGCTAAAGTATTTTTGTATTTTCGTTTAATGGAGAGATATGATTTTTAACTAAATGAATTGATGCGAATGGTTAACAACTACTAATTAACGATTGCAAGAAAAATGGTTACTAGAACAATAATGATAAAAAGGAATCACACCCGGTTTCGGTAATTGTTAACCTAGGATTTCTACAAGTTTTAGTTTCAACTCAAATGCATTCGATTAACGGATTTAGTGTACCGTGACTTAGGTGCTACTAGCTATCAACGCCCCGAAGAACGGACAAAAAGACACTTTGTAATCAACACAAGTAAATCCTAACAATGACAACGTACAATTACATATCACCGTTTCGCAAAGTCATAACTTTTAACATCGTTCGACAATTCACGAATTCGTAACAAATGTAATACTATTGTCAAAAGTTTCAAAAACCAAATACAAATTGTCACTAAGATGAAACAAGAACAATTCGAAACACTAAAATCAACAACTACCTACACCGGGGTGAAACCGAGATGATTAGCCGCTCATGGTTGATGCAACTTGATCACCGGATGCTTGGAATGCGGATGGAGTCATCTTGAAGCTTGTAGGATGAAGGAATGATGGAGAATTAGGGTTTATGGAATGATGATGGTGAGAAGGATGATGGATTGGATGAATTAGGGTTTTGATGGTGAATTGGGGATGAATGATTGTGATTCGGTTGTAGAGATGATAGATGATGGAATGGTAGGTGAATGATGGATGGTAATGGCTCCAAGAACAAGTTCCAACATCTCAAGAAAGTGTAACTCCCGACTTGAATGACCCCCCAGCCAATAGACATCGATCTTGATCCCCAAAATACAAGAATTCGCGTTTCTAGTTTTGACAAGCCGTCGCCGACGGCCCTCAACCCGTCGGCGACGGGCTTTGGTTTGCTCGTTTTCCTCCGACGGCTTATTAGTCTGGATACGGCCAAAAGGTGGTGACAGGTATTTCTGGAAGGCATCGCCGACGGGGCCAAAGCCGTCGCCGACGGGCTCTCGTCTCTTCATTTTTTGATTTTCCATTTTCCGCTCCCGGTTGATCCGTAACGCGTCCCGGTGCTCCGGTTTTCGACTCGGTGGCTTGTAACGCTCCCGAAAGGCCCTTAAACTCCATCAAACCTGCATCAACACAAATCTAATTAAAAGTAGGCCGTTCAAGATAAGAACTCATACAAAAACATAAAGTTACACGATTACAAGCACCGGTTTTCAACCACGTATCAGTAAGAAGCCTCTCCAAGATCCTTCATGTCGAAGTTATGCGAGAGTAACCGCTTCGACTCATGCAACATGTCTAAACTATTACTTGCCAATAGAATATCATCTACGTAAAGGACAAGTATAGTAAAGTTGCTCCCACTCATCTTGAGGTAGGTGCATTGATCCACTTGATTCTTCATAAAACCTTGCTTCTTCATGACTTCATCAAACTTGAGGTACCACTGACGTGATGCTTGTTTTAACCCGTAAATGGATTTCTTCAACTTACAGACTAGATGCTCCTCACCTTCAGGTTTAAAGCCTTCAGGTTGTTTCATGTAAACATCTTCGTCCAAATCTCCGTTAAGGAAAGCGGTTTTAACGTCCATCTGATGCAGCTCTAAATCAAAATGAGCTACTAGGGCCATGACGATCCTTAATGAATCTTTACGAGAGACAGGTGAAAACGTCTCTTGATAATCAATTCCCTCTTTCTGAGTGTAGCCCTTTGCAACCAATCTCGCTTTGTAGCGTTCAACGTTACCATTCGGATCCAGTTTTGTTTTGAACACCCATTTACATCCTACGGGTTTGGCTCCGTTGGGTAATTCTACCAAATCCCAAACGTCATTTTTCTTCATGGATTCAAGCTCATCAATCATCGCTTTATTCCATTCAGAAGACTGATCACTGCTAATGGCTTCATTGTAAGAGATAGGATCATTGAGCTTTCCGGGATCCATTTCAGTTAGGTAGGTAACACAATCATCCCAATTAGTAGGCCTTCTTTGCCTAGATGACCTCCTGAGTGGATTATCGGGTTCAGCGTTGTCTTGGTGTTGAGCGTTTGATGTGCCTTCATCATGAGGTATAATGGGTTCTGATTGTAGAGGTGAATTTGCAGTTGGTGCAGTAGCTTCAGGTACAGTAGTTGCATTGGGTACAAGAGGAGTAATCGGAGTAATGGTAAGCGACGAGTCTCTCTCCCCCGCGTCTTGTACTTCTTGCAATTCTTCGTAAGGGTTGGTACTGCTCCCACTGACCTTGAAATCCTCCAGGAACGCAGCACGCTTGGTTTCAACAATACGGGTGACATGGGAAGGACAATAGAAACGATAACCCTTAGAGTTCTCAGGATACCCAATAAAGAAACAGGTAACTGTTTTAGGGTCAAGTTTCCTTAGGAAAGGATTGTAAAGTTTTGCTTCAGCAATGCAGCCCCATACTTTCATATGTTTAAGACTCGGTTTCCTTCCTGTCCAAAGTTCATAAGGAGTTTTAGGGACAGACTTAGAAGGAACTCTATTGAGTATATGAACAGCTGCTTTTAACGCTTCAGTCCAGAGGAATAATGGTAAATTAGTGTTGGCTAACATACTGCGCACCATGTTCATAAGGGTACGATTTCTTCTTTCAGCGACACCGTTCTGCTGAGGTGTACCAGGCATGGTGTATTGGTTCACAATCCCCTGGCCCTTACAAAACTCATAAAATGGACCAGGAGCTTGACCCACATCAGTATGTCTTCCATAATATTCACCGCCTCTATCTGATCTCACAACTTTAATCTGACGATCTAATTGCTTTTCAACTTCATCCTTATAATCTTTAAAAGTTGTAAGAGATTCAGACTTTTCCTTAATTAGATACAAGTACATGTAATGAGAATAATCATCAATAAAAGTGATAAATGAAGTATGTCCTGTTATGCCAGCGATTTGGTAGGGACCACTAATGTCAGTGTGAATGAGTTCTAATAAATTAGAGCTCCTAGTGGCACCTTTCTTATTCGCTAATGTCATTTTACCTTTAAGACATTTGACACATGTTCCAAAATCAGAGAAATCGAGAGGAGGTAAGACTTCATCCTTTACGAGACGATTTAATCGTTCTTTTGAGATGTGGCCTAAACGCTGATGCCACAACATGGATGAAGTTTCTAAGTATCGTTTCTCTTCCATCTTTGTGAGTGATTCATTAATGTTATATGACAACACAGATTTGGAAAAGTTATCTTCTAGTTCTAATCTATAGAGACCACCATCCAGAACACCAGTACCATAAAGAACAGAATCATAAAGGATAGAGAGTTTGCGATGACCATGGGAAACAATAAAACCGTCCATGTCTAACTTTGGTCCTGATACAAGGTTCCGAGTTACCTCAGGAACATATAAGGTATCATAAAGTTTAATACATAAACCAGTTTTCATAACTAATTGTAATGTTCCAATGGCCTTCACTTCTAATTCTCGATCATCCCCAACCTTAAGCGTTCTTTGGTTTCTTTCTAGCTTCCGGATCGAAAGGAATCCCTGAGTTGAATTGGTAACATGAACCATAGAACCAGAATCAAACCACCAAGAATTAGCAGGAACACTTAAATTATAGGACTCAAGTATCATAAAATAATTGTTACCTTTCTTAGCCAGCCACTCCTTAAAGTCAGGGCATTCCTTCTGCATGTGTCCTGTCTTCTTACAGAACTTGCAGCGGATGCTGCCTAAGGAGTTCTTAGAGCTGGAAGGTGCACTTGTATTAGGATTAGGATTAGGCCTTTGGACTTTTGAAGCATCCTTCCTCTGATAATTGTTCTTCCTCTTCTTAGAGTTGGAGGTAGTGAAGTTGGCAACATCAGTATGGCGATCCATCCTCATACGCTCTTCCTCCTGTACGCACATGGCGACCAGCTCACTCATCGTCCATTTGTCCTTCTGAGTGTTGTAATTGATCTTGAATGCTTCAAAGGACGAAGGAAGCGAAGTAATGATGAAATGAACAAGGAAACCATCACTGATTTCCATTTCCAGCCCCTTCAGCTTATTGGCCATGTCATTCATCATCATGATGTGCTCGCGAATGCCGCTCCTCCCATCATACTTAGTTGTCACCAGCTTGAGAATAAGAGTACTAGCGTGTGCTTTAGACGTCCCTTTAAACTGCGCCTCTACAGAAGCCAGGTAGGTTGTAGCATCTTCAGAATAAGGAATAGCTCCCCTGATAGCATTGCTTATGGACTGCTTCATAAACATTAGAGACATGCGGTTACACCTAGTCCACTTATCATGAGTTAACTGCTCAGCAGCAGTACTTTAAGTGGTAAGGTCCGCTGGCTTATTCTCTCTGAGAGCATAATCAAAGTCCAGCAGCCCAAGAGTAAGCATGAGAGCATCCTTCCATGCAGCAAAGTTATCACCAGTCAAAGGTGGAATCCCGCAGTTGGGTGCTGATAGTGGAAATAAGATGAGCAAGTTATGATACTAAGGAAGAAATCCTAATGTGATCTAAGGGCATGTTAAACTAAGGCAGGCATAAATAATGACCATTTTACATTATGAAGCTGTGATATTGTCTATTGCTAACATCAAAATAATAGACTTAGCTAAAAAAAAAACTCTACTTAAACGAAGACAAAACAGCTTTGGCCAGAAGTGTAATCATTTAAGCATATGTGCAAAGTGGTTGTAACAAATCAGCTTTGGCCAGAAATTGAAACAATCACTTTAGTTATGCACTCGTTGAGTATGCCATCTATGAATGAATTAAATCAGCTTTGGCCAGAAATTAAGACATTCATGCTTATGATGCACACACAACATAGCTTTCGTAATACTTGAACGATAAGTAGATGTATCAAGTCAGCTTTGGCCAGAAATGATATATCAAAAACTCATTCAAGTTAAGCTATTCTGGTTTTGTAAAACATTATCTGATTCTGATTAGTTAACTAAGTAAATTATAAAACCATTTATTTAATAGCAAACCACCCGTTAGCGCGGATCGAACTCCGCGGTGAGTTCGCTGGGGGTTGCGGGGGACAGCGTGCCCCCGCCCGGTTATGACGTTACAACCTTGTTGTCTCGAGTCGAGACCTTTGTCTCGAGTTATGACGTTATGGTCTCGAGTCGAGACCTTGTAGTCTCGAGTTATGACATTATGGTCTCGAGTCGAGACCTTGTTGTCTCGAGTTATGACGTTATGGTCTCGAGTCATGATCTAATGGTCTCGAGTCGAGATCTAATGGTCTCGAGTCGAGACCTCTGTCTCGAGTTGTGAAGGTTTGATGGCCTGATGATTTCGAGTCGAGACCTTGTTGTCTCGAGTCGAGACTGATGGTCTCGAGTCGCAATTTGATGATCTCGAAACTTCCTGTTAACAGCTGTGAATGTGGAAACATAACTGAAAATTCGAAATCTAAGGGATTATGTGATAATGTTTCCTATTTCAGTGCTGATCTAATTTTACCAAATATTTAGAAAATCATAATCTGTTTATCTAATAACAGTTTTCGAAAATTTTAGAGGACAAAATCAGATCAAAACAGGAAAAAACACTTAATAATCCGAATCATATTCCAAAACATAATAGAATTTTCGAATTTTCCTAAGAACATGATGAACCCTAAAAAATAAAACATAAATTCTGGAACCCGAAACCTGAATTTTAAAGCTTTTCTTAAACAGATTTCGGTTATAATATTACCCAGTTGATTTCGAACGAACATATAATTGATCTTTTATGAAAACAGTGGTCTCGAGTCGTCCTTTATGACACGAAAATTGGCTGTTAGTTTAATAAGTTATCAAAATTCCGTTTTCCAGATTTCTATCCCAGAATTGATGGATACGAAAACAGAACTGACTAATCAACATATGCTCTGATACCACATGATATCGGTTAGGAGAGGAGGTCGAAAATTTGATGTTATGCTTATGGGGTGTGTCTAATTGTGTAACTGAGTAACCCTTTAACCTCTACATAATTCTCCTTATATAAGAACCCAGGAGGAAACCTAATTAGTTAATAAGGGTAATATGGTCCATCAACAATTACCAACTAATTATTTAAGGAAAATTGGTATTTAATAAACCAACTTTTGCCCAGTTGGTAAATAATAATCCAACGTACAGAATTGGTATATAATAATCCTACCTATCAACATGTTGGCACTCAATGGACCTCCGTTAGTTTTTTTTAACTGAAGTTAGTTTTTAAGTTTTATTTATTACACAAACAGTCCCTGTAGTTGTAATTTACTAGTTTTAACTATGAGTTAATAGCCAAAATGGTCCCTGAGGTTAATTGCCACAGCACCACCACCACCACCACCACCGCACCACCACCACCACCGCACCACCACCACCACCACTACCACCATCTGATAATAATACTTTGTGAAGGAATTCATGGAAAGTATGTGAAGTTCGATGAGATGCTTGATTCCTATGTTTTATCAGAGTCGATTAAGGTGTCCAAAGGGATGAGGATTATGGTTTTAAAGCTCTGTGAGCTTGGGTGGTTGTTTCGGAAGGTGAATCGCTATGTTTGTGACGATATCGGTGAGAATGTTGGTAAATCGTTTCGCGTTGGTTTGCAGTCGTTGACGGTGCTTCAATCGCAGTCGTTGAATCTTTCTTTGAGGAGACTTGCGGTTTGGTTTGTTGAACCGATGGTTAAGATGAGGCGAATGGCTCTTCTTGTGGACAGCTGTAAGGATCTCAAGGGTGGGGCTTTGACTGGAGAAATTCATTTGCATGCTCAACATGGTGATAATGGCCGACAACTTTATGTAATTATCTAAACTCACAATAATGGCCGACAACTGTTAGAACATTCAAGTTATTAATTGGGCCGCTTGACTTTTAATGCACATCAAACATGTGGGTTAGAACAGAATGTGGTGGCGGTGCGGTGGTGGTGGTGGTGGTGCTGTGGCGATGGTTACGGTGGTGGAGGTGCTGTGGCGATGGTGGTGGTGGTGGCGGTGCGGTGGTGGTGGTGGTGGCGGTGCTGTGGCGGTGGTGGTGGTGGCGGTGCGGTGGTGGTGGTGGTGGTGGCGGTGCTGTGGCAATTAACCTCAGGGACCATTTTGGCTATTAACTCATAGTTAAAACTAGTAAATTACAACTACAGGGACTGTTTGTGTAATAAATAAAACTTAAAAACTAACTTCAGTTAAAAAAAACTAACGGAGGTCCATTGAGTGCCAACATGTTGATAGGTAGGATTATTATATACCAATTCTGTACGTTGGATTATTATTTACCAACTGGGCAAAGGTTGATTTATTAAATACCAATTTTCCATTATTTAATAGGTTATTATATATTTTGATCTATATTATGTAAATGATTATAATGGCTATAGATTAAATATTAGTACATAATATATTTAATCTTACATTCGATACCAGTACCGAAAGTAATGGTATAAATTCCGGAGAAAATTGGTATTGGCACTACTAGAAAACTGCTATTATTCCTACCAAAATTTCCAACGCATTTCCTACGAACGAAAATGGCGACACATTTCCTATGAAATTCCGACGTATTAAAAAGGGTCTTAGTTTTGTGACAAAAAAGCGACAAAAGAACGACAAATTGGTTTGCGTAGGAAAAGTGTAGGAAAATTCAGACCGATCTCCGACGAAATCCGTTTTCATTTTAACCATTAGTCGGAAATTCGTAGGAATTGTTATGCGTAGGAAAAGTGTAGGAAAATTCCGACCGATCTCCTACGGAATCCGTTTTCATTTTAATTATCGGTAGGAAAAGCGTAGGAATCCAATTTATCATTAAAAAATTCATAATAAAATGAAATTACTGATATTAAAACATAAAGTTTTATTATTTATAACAATATATGTTATTTTTAAAATAAATTTATTTATATTCGTAGAAAATGTGTAAGAAAATACCAACACAATTCCTACGAAATATGTTTCATTTCCTATCCGTAGGAAGTGTGTCAGAAATTATCGACAAATTGCTCACGAAATGGATAATTTTTTTTAATTATATATTGTGTTATTTTAAAAACAAATTTATTAATATCCGTAGGAAATTTGTCATAAATGCCGACAGGTTTCCGACGGAATGGTTTTTAATTAATATCCGTAGGAAATGTGTAGGAAAATATTGACTTTAAGTTCCGTATAAAAAGCGTAGGAATCCATGATACACGCCTTAATACAGTCTATCAGGGCATGTACGACTTGTATTCTTGGTTACGATATAAAGGCACTCAATACAACGGGATATAACCATTCAACATCGAATGTTACATGATAAGGTGTTAATAGGCCTTTAAGATATATCAAGGCCCAACACAATCTATTAGGGCATGTATAAAGGCCTTAATTGGCCATTAAATATATCAAGGCCCATACATCGTTTAAGATATATGACTCGATATAACTCGATATAAGACGCCTGAACTCTGAGTCGAGCCGCTGATTTATTGAGCCAAGACAATCACTTCCATGATCGAGACTGCAGCCACTTATTATGGCGTAGTCGTCGAAAAACCGACTTGGGTCGGAACCTACCTTCTTCCGCCGCAAGTAGCTCCATTATGACCCAGTGGCGAATTCAGGAATTTTCGCTACGGGGGGCAAAAAGTGGGTTGGTCAAAATGGGCCGGGTCAAACTATAGTGTTAGGGGTTGTTTGTTTACCTCTTAATGGGGCTCTTAATGGTTCAGGCCTCTTACTAGTTCAGCACTTAATGGTTCAGACTGTTCACGAACGGTTCACGAACACAAGCGAACACAAATAAATTTGGCGAACACGATGAAGGATAAAGGTGGATGGCCCAGAGAGTAGCAAGAAAACTTGAATCCCTTATTGTGGAACGGAGGTAGATCATATTCGTCGATGTAAATAATAAGAAAAGAAAGAGAAATGGTGCATAAACTAGAAACCATACAATATTGTTTGGTATATAAAATTACATTTACTCAACCCGTACAATACACGGGGTTCTTGAAGATATAGCTTTTTTTATTACTTAATATATAAAATTACACTTATTCTACCCGTACAATACACGGGTTCTTAAAAATAATGTTTTTATTATTTAATATATAATAATACATTTATTCAACCCATGTAATAAACGAGATTTTTAAAGATATATTGTTTTGTTATTTGGCATATGAAATTATATTTATTCAATCCGTGTAATAAACAAGGTTTATAAAGATATATTGATTTATTATTTCGTATAAAAATTACATTTATTCAACACGTGTAACACACCGGGTTCTAACGTAGTATTATTTATAAAAACGTAATTTTATATAAAAATAAATGAAGGGCATCTTGTCATTACATATTTCTAGTAAGCATTTCTCACATGGACATCACCATATTTCTAATTAGCCAATGAGAAGGTTCTATTTTCACCACACAGATTATCATCCTATGGTTGTCCATAGTCCAATCCAACGGCTTAAACTCACTCACCAAAAGCACAATCCTATGGTTTACATCATTCGCATATTAACAGGCTATATTGGAAAACCACAATAGAACTTACTATACATCAACATTTATATCTATTCAAAAGCCGAGATATCAGGGCAACGAAATTATCAGCATGTATGTGTTTCCATTTTCTAAATGTTTCAGAACGTTTAATCCCGAAACGAGTTGTGTAAGTAAAAAGGCAAGATCATTCACGGGACTCTTCGACAGGAACAGTTGAGTTTGACAAACACACAAAAAAACCCAAACAACACTCGGTTCCTAGAGAGAGAAAATGTTAGGAGGAGGAAAAGGAGGCAAAGGATTGGGAAAAGGAGGAGCAAAATGACACCGTAACGTTCTTCGGGACAACATTCAGGGAATTACGAAGCCGGCAATCTGTCGGCTTGCACGGCGTGGTGGCGTGAAGATATTCTTGGAGAATGTGATAAGAGACGCGGTTACTTACACAGAGCATGCGAGGAGGAAGACCGTTACTCCCATGGATGTTGTTTATGCATTGAAGAGGCAGGGGCGTACACTTTATGGTTTCAGTGATTAAGGTCTCGAATAGTTGGGATCTGGTTAGGTTGTGTAGAGGTTTGTTAGGCGGTTGTGTAATTGAAGTTTGTTTGGGAATCAAGCGATTTTGAATTGATTTTGCTTTATTTTGGTTTTATTATTGATTTGAACTTCTGTTGATGTTCGTATCTGTTTTGTGAACTTCTGTTGATGTTAATAAAAAGCTTTTGTCGTAAAACGGTCAAAAAAATAGTAGACCTTTTTTTCTTTATTTATCCGTTGGAATTCTGTAGGAAAAAAAAGATAGTTTCGTAGGAAATGTGTAAGAAAAAAAGAATAGAAGTGTGTAGGAAAAAAAACCAATTTTGTCAGAATTACGTAGGAAAAAGGAATACATTCCGTTAGAATTGTGTAGGAAACAAAACTAGTTTTGTAGGAAATGCGTAGGAAAAATGAATACATTCAGTTGGAATTGTGTAGGAAAAAAAATATTTCCGTAGGAACTGTGTAGGGAAAACGAATACATTACGTTGGAATTGCGTAGGAAGAAAAAACAAATTCGTAGGAATTGTATAAGAAAATTAAAATTTAATAAATATTATATAATAAATATAAATATAATTGTTTTAAACACAAAATTTTAAAAAATAAATATTCCGTGGGAAATGCGTCGGAAAGTTAAGAAAATTAATTCCGTGAGAAATAAGTAGGAGAATTTTAACGAAACATTTTTGTGGGAAAGGAGTAGGAAAATCCGTAGGAACTGTGTAAGAAAAAAATTACCCACGAGGAGAATTCCGACAACCCATTTTAGTGGGAAATCCGTGGGTAAACGCAGTTACCCACGGATTTCCCACGGAAATTGACGTAGGAATAGTAGCAGTTTTCTAGTAGTGTGGTATCGATACCGAATACACCGGCATGGTACCCGTGTTTTACCAGTAAATACCAGTACCGGTACCAAAAAACGGGAAAATGAGTATCGGTACCCAATACCAAATGCTCATCCCTAGACCATACCGCCTATATAACACCCAACCTTACTCTCACCAAGAGAGTTTCTTACTAAATCAACTTAGATCATCACGTAAAACTAATTAATCTCATTCATTTTATTGGTGAATATACATCTGTATAATTATTCCATTTTTAATATACTTGATAAACATTCTGTTAAGGACAAAATGTCCCCTTATATATACGGTGATGTGAATATTATTGCGAGCCTAATATATATTTGTAGCAATTATCGTGACAATGAAAAGTTGTAAGCTTGTGATAATAAGTTAAAATTGTTTTTTAATTATGCTGACAATGAGAAGTTGTAAGCTTTTGATAATACGTTAAAATGTTTTTATGTGGGTAGACATTTTTCATTCTAAAATCTTAAATGGGAAGTTGTAAGCTTCTGATAATCCGGCCGGTGTATGTCTTCGCCTTCGGAGATCTTATGGAAGCCCACGGCTTTTTACATTTGGGAAAGAAAACTAAGAGATTACTCATGACCTTGTCAATCTCACGTGTTGGTATATTTGGAAAGGGAGAAATGAGGCGGCTTTCGAAAATCTTGAATGCGGTGCGCATGATATCCTAGGGGAAGTTAAATCTAGAAGTTTTGTCTAGTAAAAAAATAGGTCTTCTTTTCGGTCTATTCATTCGATAGGAAGAGTGCTGTAAATAGCCATTGTATATGTTGTAATTTTATTGTCTTTTGCCGGTTTGAATCAGAGGCGTGTTGTATGTTGGCCTTTTAGCGGTTTGAGTTGAAGGTGTGTTAATGAAGTGTACTTAAAAAACAAGAAGATGATATTTTCTAGTGACTACAATTGTGGTAGGTCCTAGATGATAAACATAAAAATGTGTAGAATTAAAACACCCTTGGTGCGCCATTACCACGACTAAAACATTCTGATTTTATTAACATATTCAAAGTCTTAAAACATAACTTGTGAATGTATAAAGTTGCACATGATTTCATTTTAATTTATAAGAATTTGTTTTATGTTTTTGTTTTTGTTTCTCTTTATAAAACTCTGTTAAAATCTTTTAATAAGTTTTCAAGTGATCTTTGTATTATTTATCATGTCCTATTCTTTAATCTTGATTTTCATCGCTTGATACTTCATTCCTTAAACCTTGACTTGAACTTGGCAATTGGGCGTTTTCAAAACTCTTCATTTTTCACACGAACGACCCAAGGTTGCAGCGTGTACCGATCATGGAGCATCCGGCCTAGACTTTATAAGGTCGATGGTGTACGGTTTGACCGTCATATCAATCCTGATGATTCTATTGTTGAATCTTTTTGTTTGCTGCACATCTTAGTAGAGTTAATCCACGATTCCTTTGATATTTGGTGATGTTTTAATATTAGTTGTGAGGATTTTTGCATAACTATAATTACAAGTATGATATATGAAAGTATGCTCATGTATACTTAACAACTATATCACATTTCTTTGTTATCATCAAAATGTGTGCATTTATAATTAGGGTTATTGGATTTTAATGATCCTAAGTTTCACTTGGCTGTTAATAATCTCAACTTTAAAAGTTTCTTCCAACGATCTCAACTTGTAAGAATTTGGCCCACATTGATCATTTTCTAACATAGGTGCACTTGAATCTATTGAGTAGACCAAATTCTTATATGTTAGAAAAGGATCAGTGGGGGCCAATCTTTTACAAGTTGGGATCGTTGGAGGAAACTTTTAAAGTTGAGATTATTATCGGCCAACAGGTGAAACTTAGGATTATTAAAATCCAATCTCTTATAACTATGACCATTCATGCGCTAACAATATTGATGCATTTAATTAGAGAATTACATTTAATAACATGTATGTAAAATGCACATTTCATGACCCTTACAAGTCTCCTTGAGTGAAGATCATCACTCACAGATTACCAAGTCTCCTTGGTGTAACAGTATCTCGGTGCCATGCTGATTTCGACTGGATGTCGATACTAGTATTGGTATAACTAGAACCGTTACTCATATTCATTTTAATAGTTTTTGATTGACGTAAAACACGCATTAATATCCTTTTAGGACTATCATAACTTTATTTTTTGGTTTTATATTTCGGTTGTTGTACTGAATAGATAATTTATCGTAGTGAACTAACCATTTAGCTTTTCTGGTAAAGCCTATTTGACAAAAGATAGTGAGCCTAAGGGTGGAGGGTATAGGTTCGGGGAGTTGGGTGTTTGAGTGGGAGTCACCGATCGGTGACCACCCCCACTTGATTGAGTTGGGTGTTTGAGTTGGAGAGAGTGAACAAAAATTGGTGATTGTTCACCGATGTGATTGAGAGGAGAGGAGAGAGAGAGAGGACCATGAGAACCATGAGAACCACTTATTAGGGTGAACGGGGCGTACAACGGGGAGGGCATCGGTGACCCTATCCACCGACCGGGAACACCGCCGCCATCCCTGCGGTGACCCGATTCGGGGAAGGGATTGGGGGGGAGTTCACCGAAGAAGGGGAGGGTTGTTGGTGGGGCCAGCCTCACTTTCAACCAATCACTAATTTTTTTTTTTAATAAAAAACCAAGTCACCTAAGAGGGGAGTGCCGCCATCAATTTAGGGTGTTAGGGGAGTTTAAGAGGGGAGTTGACGTGGCACACGAGGATTGGTTATGCGTAAGAGAGGGGACTCCCCTCTTAGGGGAGTGCCCCCCTCACCCTTAGCCCTTAGATCAACTTGATGGATTGATGAGATTAAAAGTAACAAAAATTAATATTAAATGGTTTTTGTCTTATTATGTCTTTAATATTATAATTCAAAAGGGGTAATTTAGTAAAATAACTCTATTTTGTCTTTTTTATCTTTATTGTTTTTTATTAGTTTTTTGTATTATTATATTACTTTTTATTTTTTAAACATAACTTTTTTATTAAAAACATTTTAAAATTCAGATTTTTTAAACATTTTTTTATACTTTTTACAATTTAAGTTTTACGTTAAACTTTTTACGTTTTACGTTTTTTTGACGCGCCGTTATTACGCCGGGTTTTTTCAAGCGTCGTTATTTTAACACGCCGTTTTTTTACGCGCCGTTTTTTACGCGCCGGTTTTTTACGCGCCGGTTTTTTACACGCCGTTTTTTTACGCGTCGGTTTTTTACGTTTTACGTTAAAATTTTTACGTTTTACGTTTTTATGTTTTACGTAAAACTTTTTACGTTTTACGTAAAACTTTTTACATTTTACGTTTTACGTTAAAATTTTTACATTTTACGTTTTACGTTTTTACATTTTACGTTTTACGTTTTTACGTAAAAAGTTTTACGTTTTTCAACGCCGTTTTTTACGCGCCATTTATTAACGCCATTTTTTACGCCGTTTTTTCAACGCGCCGTTTTTACGTTAACGTAATTTACGTTTATAACGTCGTTTTTTACACATTTTTTTACGTAACAGTTTTTACGTTTATGTAAACTTTTTGCGTTTTTTACGTTTTAGGTAAAACTTTTTACGTTTTACGTAAACCTTTTTTACGTTTAACGTTTTTACGTTTTACGTTAAAAGGTTTACATTTTACGTTTAAAAGTTTACGTTAAACTTTTTACGTTTTACATTTTACGTAAAACTTTTTATGTTTTACGCTTCACGTTTTTACGTTTTAGGTTAAAAAAGTTTACGGTTTACGTTAAAAACTTTACGGTTTAATTTTTTTTACGCAAAAACGAACGCACCCAGAAATCGCAAACTCGGGAGGTGTCTCAGATATATTGTTATCATCATCGACACCTCAAAAAAATATAAAAACCCAACAAACAAAAAAAAAGAGTGGAATCTTAAAAAAAACGATGTTTTGGCTCAGATTATCGGATAAAACAAGAGGCTGCAAAAAGTGGGGTTGCAGGTTCAAAAACCCTACCCTCCGCCGTCCTTGCCGCGCCATCGTCAGCAAAATCTACGTTTTTTTTTTTGCATCATCGCCGCCCATCCATCGAATAAAAAACCCACAGATTCATAGAACACAAATCAAAACCCCCCAAACATATCAAAAAACCATCAGATTCGTAAAACTTAAAAATTTCAACCAGATCATTCAAACCAGAAGGAACATGAACATGTTTCAAACCAGATCATTCAACCCAGAAGGAACAGGAACATGTTTCAACCAGAAAGGAACAGTAGCATCATTCAAACCAAATCAAAAAAATATCAAGAACATACCAAAAATCAAAACAAACATCAAAGAACACAGGCCAAAATATGAAAATCCCCAACATACCAAATCAAAACAAATATCAAGATCAAATTCCCCACACATGCTAAACCCAGAAAAATCAAGAACACATGGCAAAAAAAAAATACCAGAGAAATCAACAACACAGGAGGAGACCGGGACCTCCGCCGCTCACGGCGGCGCTGCCGCCGGCCCACCACCCAGCAATCGAACCGCCACCACCGCTCACGGCGGCGCTGCACCCCCCAATCGGAGCGGCGATGATGGCGGCGGTGGTGATCTCACGGAGCTTCCGTTTTCTGTTCTCCGGCCTTGTCGTCGCTGTGTGTCGCCACCACCACAGTGGTGGCCGGTCGTTTAGTTGAGCAGGGGGTACAACTGTACAAGGGGGAGGGGGCCGGAGATGAGGGTGTGTGGTGGATTGAATCTGTCGAATCATTTTTCAAGAGAGAGAGAGATGAGGGGTATGTGGTGGATTGAATCTGTCGAAGCATTGTTCTGTGTTGTGGGTATTTTTAGAGAGAGAATGGTTACAATTTGGGGTTTTGAAATATCAGAGAGAGAGAGAGAGAGAGAATAAATGGAACATGTATGATTTAAATAGAACATCTTGGGGTGTGTGGTGAATGTCAGGGGGCATTAAATGAAGAGAGAAAGAGGGGGATTTGACATTTCAGGGTAAAAGACCAAAATAACCTTTTAGTTGGCATGATCTGATTGGTTGAAAATGGTTCTCATGGTTCTCATAACTGGAGGTGGTTCTTATTCTAGCGGCTACCTATATATATAGGAAAAAGATCCGTTAGGAAACCACCCCTTATTGCGAGAACCGCGAGAACCAGGGGTGCAAACGAGCCGAGCTACTCGAGCTCGGCTCGGAAAAAAGCTCGAACGAGCCGAGCTTAAACGAGCTCAAGCACGAGCCCGAGCCTAAAAACAAGCTCGTTTACTAAACGAGCCCGAGCTTCGTTTATCGAGCTCAAGCCGGCTCGCGAGCTTAATCGAGCTTTCTCTTTATATATTTTTTATTAATATATTAAACATATATTTATATAATAATAATTACCATTTATATAAATATAAATAAATAACTAAACTAGGGAAAAGATCAAATAGGAAGTTTATTTTGGCTAGGAAGGATAGGAAGCATTAGGATTATGACATGTGGCAAATTTTAAAATAAAGAGAAAGGGTATTTTAGTCAATCTCATCATTTCTTCTTCCTTCTTCTCCCCAGTTACTTCAAAACCCACCATTTTCAAAACCCACCATTTTCAAAACCCACCATCTCCAACCTTTTCTTCACTTACTATCTCAATAATCACTACATTATAGTGCGATTTTCGTCATCAATCAATGATTCAAACACCCGATCAACGTGTTCTTCAGCTTTTTTTTTGAAGAAAACCCAGTTTAATTTGATTCAAACTCTCGTTTTTTCCCGTGATTTTGAAGATAATCACTCGATCCGTTCGATTCAATCGCTCATAAGTGTTTCTATCATTCAAATTTCGTCAATCGATGAAGAAATCGGCTTCGATCCATGTAAGAAATTCTTTAATTTCATTTTCACGATCTAGGTTTTTCATTTAGTCATTGCGTTTTACGATCTCGGCGGGGGTCCGGGGGCGGCAGCCCCTGGCGGGGTCCAAGGGGCAGAGCCCATGGCTGGGGTTGAGCTGACCTGGTTCAGACAGTTTTATGCCATTGCGTTTTAGAACTGCATTCCTGGTTCAGACAATTCACAGATAACTATTGTCCTGGTTCAATGTGTTTTAGAGAGAACACTTTATTTGGTGTTTTTATGCCATTGCGTTTTAAAACTAATACATTTTTATGCATTTTCTGGTCATTGCGTTTTAGAAAAACACATTTTTGAAGTGTTTTTAGTCATTGTGTTTTAGGTAAAACACATTTTTTGGTGTTTTCAGTCCATTGCGTTTTACAGAGAACACTTTCTTTTGTTTTTTTAGGCCATTGCGTTTTAGAAATGAGACATTTTTAAGTGTTTTCTGGCCATTGCGTTTTATAAATAAGACATTTCTTTGTGTTTTTTGTGCATTGCGTTTTAGGTAAAACACATTTTTATGTGTTTTCAGTTCATTGCGTTTTAGAAAACAGACATTTTAAGTGTTTTCTGGCCATTGCGTTTTAGAAATAAGACATGTGTTTGTGTTTTTGGTGCATTGCGTTTTAGGTAAAACACATTTTTATGTGTTTTCAGTCCATTGCGTTTTACAAACTACACTTTCTTTTGAGTTTTTAGGCTATTGCGTTTTAGAAATAACACATTTCTTTGTGTTTTCTGGCCATTACGTTTTACAAATAAGACATTTCTTTGTGTTTTTGGTGCATTGCGTTTTAGAAAAATGTCATTTTTTAGGTTTTTTTTTTCATTGCATTTTACGCAACTGGGTTTTCAAATTTTTTTTCGAAAATATAGCAATAGTATACTTGTTTTAAAGATAAAAAACGCTCGTTTTTTTGGTGCAATTTTATAAAAAAATAATGTCGTATGAAAGAGTTATTAACGTTTAAAAAATGGGGGAGGGAATTGGAGGAGAGAGAAACTATTGCCTTGGATTGACTAGAATGCCCCTAAACAAACTCACGCGCCTCTTTTTTCCCCTTCAATTTCCATCATTTAATCTTAACCCTTGATTAACTAAATGGATAGTCAAGATCACTTCCTAGCCTTCCTAGCCAAATAAACTTCCTATTGTATCTCCACCCAACTAAACTATATGTATAATAATAATTATAATTAATATAAATTAATTAATAAATACTAAACGAGTCGAGCCCGAGCCGAGCTCGAGCTAGAAACATTAACTTCGAGCTGAGCTCGAGCTTCGGAAATAAAGCTCGAATCGAGCCGAGCTCGAGCTTTCATATGTTAAACGAGCTCGAGCTCGGGCTCGGCTCGGCTCGGCTCGTTTGCACCCCTAGCGAGAACCAATGTGAACACAACAAAAAATGTCTAAAAATAGCTAAAAAACAAAAAAAAATTAATATTTTTTATGTTAAAATCGCTACTTTTAGTAGCAAAAAAAAATTTTAAATTTTATTTAAAAAAAAAAAAAAATTTTTGGCTACTAAAAGTAGCGATTTTAACATAAAAAATATTAAAAAAAAATTTAGATTTTTTTTTTATTTTTTAGGTTTTTTGGGGGTTTAGTTTTTAGCATTTTAGCTTGGGGGGGGGGGGGGGGGTTTAGGTTTTTGGGGGTGGGGGAGGGGGGTTGGTTTTTTTTTGGGGGGGGGGGGGGGTGGGGGTTAGGTTTTTTTAGCTATTTTAGGTTGTGTTCACATTGGTTCTCGCGTTTCTCGCAATAAAGGTGGTTCTCGCATGAACCTTACCCTATATATATATATATATATATATATATATATATATATATATATATATATTTGTGAAATATATATATTAACAACTTAGAAACTTATCCATCTACAACATAGTTCAATAAACAAAATTTCCTTACAACTCAATACAAGTCCTAATACACATTCAAGATGGAAGACTTGTACATAGATTACACATAGACCTAAGTGTCTAACGAAATTAGGACACTTGTAGGTTACGTTGCGAGACAAGAAGACCACCCGTGATTACTAGTACGCTTACACGGACGCAATTCAGTGAGTTCATGTACCCTTTTCCTCTTTTAAACGTTTTTCAGTTTTACAACTATTGGGGGAGATACATGTACAATGGTATGATAAGCTAGGGAATGAAACACACTTAGATCATGTGCGAATATGCTGGGACTTAAGGACCATTAATCACACATATAGACCGAGGAACGAAAGGGGTAGATCTATTGGGTTTTGGCGAGCCCCACTATTGGTCCCCGAGACCGGAAGAGTGCTTTTGTGTCACAATCGAGGGTAATCGACACATAAATTCGTCAAGGGTTGGATTGCTTCCTATGTCGTCATACATATTAATGTCTTTGCAAAACATTAATGATCAATGATTTCATTGACGCTTTAACATACCAGATTTTATATAAATTATTTCAAATGTTTTAAAGATTCATTTGATACAAGAACAACTACATGAATTCACCAACTTTTGTTGACGTTTTTAAACTTACATGTATTTCAGGAAATTAGTGGAACTTTGCGCGTAAAAAGAAAGTGGTCACACGATGTGGAAACCAAGAATGATGCCAACTTTTGGAGGGTTTGCCCGCTATATACCGCCTCCTTGCGGACATATAGTGGCCAAAGCCTTGATCTTTAGACTTACATTTTGTTGAAAATGTCTTTTATGAAATATTACATTTGAAGGTTGTACACAATATACTAAATTCCGGTGTTGTAACTTTTGAATTTCATATATCACATTGGCTTGCTTGGTTTGTTTTTATCATACACTTCGTTTACTTATTCGTATGCAATGAGAATCATTCACGGTCACACCTTGCGCTTCCGCCTATGAGCGGGTGTGACATTAAACAAGTTTATAAAGATTTAAGCAAAGTTCTTCAAAACAGAAAGTTTAGGAGGTTCTTGGTCCTTAAACTTGATGGAGAACAACAACACCTAAGTCCCACAATCATGTGTTTGATTGAGGACGAGGTGGTACAAGTTCTTCACAAGAAATGAACTAAAAGATGAGCATCTATAAAGTTTAGCGAAAGCAGAAAATTAAACCCACTTTAGACACCAAAATCGGAGTAGTGCTACCTTGTTACACTTTGGTGAGCATTTGGTAACAAACCTTGATGTTGTCCAAGTGTTTTGAAGTAAGAAAACTCAAAGAATAAGTAGTAGAAGTGAGTTAGAACTCACTTTGAACTCGAAAGATATTCTGCCCAAAATCAGAATTTATGTATGATTTGAAGTGTTTTAAGAGTGATTAAGTGTTTGGAAACTGTTTAGAAGATGTCAAGGGGTTGTATTTATAGTTGGGATTAGGGTTTGGGTATTAAATGATGTGGTTGGGCGTTGAAAGGGGAAAATGGAGCCAAAATTCGCGTGTTTTAAAAGATTCTGCCAGGTCTGGTCATTTTGCACGGCCGGGCGGATCAAGTGCACGGTCATGCGGATCGCGGATAGCAGGGTGGTGCACATCAGGTGCGCGGTCATGTGGATTGCAGTGTGCATGGCCGTGCGCTTCAGTTGCACGGCCGTGCACCACCTGCAGAATTTAACAAACTTTCTAGAATTTGCAGTTTGACCCCTTGAGTTTGATAATTCCATTATTTTATGCTAAAGCTTGGTAATTAACATGTTTTCAAGCATGGAAAGCGTATGTAAGTATAATCCGTGTATCGTGAATGTATGTATGAGCGCTTGCACGTATAACAAGTGTCGGTTTGAAAGTAAACACGTATTTAATGATTGATTGTATGTATAACACGTATGTATAAAGCATGAAGTTTAATTATGATCAAAGCATTGGATTACAAAGTTGGAAACGAAATACGAATACAAGTTGATTACAAGTTTCCAAAAATAGAAGTACGATTACATTTTCTAAATAAGGAAAGTACAAATATACGGAGCGTTACAATTCTCGCATCCACGCCCTCTTACGGGTTATTCGCTTCCACGTCGCTCACAATTTTTAGAAACAAACGTTTTGACATACGGAACCTATGACGAAAAATATCATCGTTGTATTTTGGTTCCTTGACAAAATAATCCGCCATAAGGGTTTCGTGGCCACTCTCACGATCACAACGAACATATTGTTTCTTGCTAGATGTGCCCGTTTGTAACAACCCTGGGTAAAACCAACACCCTCATAATATATCTAACACTCTAGTATATTTTAGAATACCCCAATATGTCTTATAATACACCCCGTATGTAAAAACCGAGCCCGAAATACGTTATAGTATTTAAAATAAATTAAAAACATGAAATATTAAGCTGAGGCGGGCCGCGTAGGACCTCACCTCAAGCTTACGCGGGCGATATCAAGGCTGGAATCTGACTTCGCTGATTTCTTTAGTTCAAGCGGGCCGCGTAAGCTTTAGCTTACATTATGCGGGCCGCGAGAGACCTACAACGCGGAGACACCAGATGCCGACACGTGTCGACATCGTGGCGGGTCTACTTGGTGACCGGGATCAGCTATACTTTGACCGTGTGTTGACGCGGGCCACGTAAGACTTCGCCTTACCTTACGCGGGCCGCCTGGGAACCAGATTTCAGCACTATATAAGAAGGTAACAGGTTTTCGTTTTCCGTCGCTCATTTCTTTCATTCTAAATCACAATTTCTGTAGTAGGCTTATAATACGCGGGTATTATATCCCCTAATTAGCAAGGTTCTGCTCCGTTGTAAGTATTATAACCCCAGTTTCATAACAGTTACGCTGCCCGATTGATTTAGGGTTCCGTAACAACTGTTGTGGTTCTGCCCGACGTAGTTGTTGGAATGCAATCTCGGGGAGGGTATCATTAATATTTTCAAAGGGTTATGATACTAACCAATGTACATTTGTATAAATTATAGATTATATCCAGGAAACCCTTACAAGAAGTCTAAGATAGCAATGTGAGTTTATCCTCTTTTTGTTAACCTTTTTGGAATGTTTTACAAAACCTTAATTATTTACAATGTGATTAAGCGGTGATTGAGTCTTTGTAGTTCTTCAATTACTGACGGTATTATGGGGTTTTGTATACAAAATTTATTACTACGAGTAGTAGTAATAGTCGGAATGACAGTACATTACCATTAGACGACGAGTTAGCCAATGGGTAATTTGACCATAGCCATAGATCCGGTCGAGTGGCAAGTACTGAATGAGTAATTGTGTAGAAATAAACAATGTGATCGCTCTCAATACTGTTTTAATTGATAAAATGTTTCTTGATTAAACTGGGATTCACTCACCAGTATTTCCGACTGACAAATGTTTTTAAAACGCGTTACAGGTAACACAATGTGAACAGCCAATTAGTGAAAAGCCAGCTGGAGAGCACTGAAGGCTTGGAAAAAATGTGGCTATAAAAGTTACCTAATAAACGATGTTTTAAATTCAATAAAATAGGGTTTATCCCTATAAAAGTATTGTAATAAGAAACTTGGGTTTTGCCCATGTGACTGTTAATATCAAATATGGTGGTTTTACTCTGATAAACATTTCCTAACTACGGTCCTGATGTAAATTCCGCTGCGAGATTTAA
>JARYGA010028427.1:0-28591 GCA_030545235.1 Helianthus tuberosus | reverse complement strand
CGGTTCCATGTTTTTTTCAAAATTCCTTTATTAGTAATATCACAATTGATAAAGATCTTTGTGTTAATATAATGCCAAACTACATTTTCGAAAAATTAAGTATTGGTGATTTTTCTCCACTTCAAATACCCATTTTTCTATCTAATCGGAAAATAATAAAATCATCAAGAGAAAATGTCACAGAATAGTAACCAAGTTTCAAAAGTGTTCTAATTAGGTTACTTATATCGTTTTTGTCCCAATTAGATAACTTAACATTCAAATCGAGTCATGTCCTTTTTTCCATCTGTCAAGAGAAAAATGGAGCATAAGATGCTAGGGTCGGATTATTTTAATATATGAAATTATATTTATTAAAAAATAAAAACAAATTAATTACATTAAAAATTAAAAAAACAAATTAAATTCCACGTCATCACTCGAAGTTAGCATCAAATAAAATAGAAAAAAGATACACAAATCCACATCATCACAGTTACCTATGAAATGGATGCAAAACCCCTTAATTTTAATAAAAAATGAACGTTGAGTGACCTGATTGGAACACTTTTGAAACTTGAGTGACCTAATTGAAACACTTTTAAAACTTGGTTACTATTCTATAAAGTTACCCCAAATCAATAGGGGTAGTTGAGGATGTCTTGGTCCAAACAAATCAAATGGTAATCCCAACCAACTTTGTCATCCTTGATGACGCTCCTCTAGTGTTGGGACGACCTTTTGTGAAAACCCACGAAACCTTAAAAAACCGGAAGTACAACAACCTATCTATTCAATTAGGGGCATTTAAAAAGAGGGTCAATCTTGAGCGTTCAATGAAATATCCATTCGGCAATAATGACCCCCTAATTGAAGATGAGGATGAACCACCCGATACGAGAGAAGAAAGTGACCACTTTGTTGAAGAAGAGGTCGCCATAGAACAAACTTTTGTGGTTCTTGATCGAAATGAGCAACCAAATAAGGAGTCTCCTAAAGACCCACCTCTTGAGCTCAAAGAACTTCCAAAAGGTTTGGAATATGCTTATCTAGACAAAGATGGTAAATCACCTGTAATTATTTCGTCAAAAATAACTAGTTTAGAAAAAGAAAAATTAATTACACTTTTGAAAAAACACAAAAAATGCGATCGCTTGGAAGCTTGTAGATATTAAAGGCATAAGTCCTTCCATGTGCACGCACAAAATTTTAATGAACGATGACTATAAATCAGTAATACAACCACAACGTAGAGTAAATCCAAATGTCCAAGAAGTGGTTAAAAACGAAGTCATCAAATTACTTTACGCCAGACTCATTTACCCAATTTCCGATAGTCCTTGGGTAAGTCTCGTCCAAGCAGTTCCAAAGAAAGGAGGTATGACGGTAATAACTAATGAAAAGAATGAATTAATACCAACGAGAACCGTCACAGGATGGAGGGTATGTATAGATTATCGTCGATTAAATGAGGCAACAAGAAAATATCACTTTCCTTTACCTTTTATTGATCAAATGCTAGAAAGATTATCCGGTCATAAATTTTGTTGTTTCTTAGATGGTTTTTCAGGTTACTTTCAAATTCCGATAGCACCCGAAGACCAAGAAAAGACAACATTCACATGTCCCTATGGAACTTTTGCTTATCGACGCATGCCTTTTGGTCTATGTAATGCCCCCGCAACCTTTCAACGTTGCATGGTGGCCATCTTCCATGACATGATAGAAAATACAATAGAAGTCTTCATGGATGACTTTTCTATCTTCGGAGATTCATACGACCAATGCCTCGATAACCTTGAACGAATGCTATCCCGATGTGAGGAAACTAACCTCGCCCTTAACTGGGAAAAATGCCATTTCATGGTAACAAAGGGAATAGTACTCGGTCACAAAATCTCAAGCGAAGGAATGGAGGTAGATCGAGCAAAAATAAACACTATTTCTCGATTACCACCCCCATCCTCCGTTAGAGCTATCAGAAGTTTCCTAGGGCACGCCGGATTTTATAGACGGTTTATCAAAGACTTTTCCAAAATCTCAAGGCCTTTAACAAAATTACTTGAAAAAGATACCCCTTTCATATTTGACAAGGATTGCAACCAAGCATTTCTAACCCTAAAAGAAATGCTAGTCAGTGCACCTATCATGATAGCTCCTGATTGGAAATTACCATTCGAAATCATGTGTGATGCAAGTGACTTTGCAGTTGGAGCCGTCTTGGGACAAAGAAAAGATAAGCATTTTCACCCAATTTATTATGCTAATAAAACACTTAATGATGCACAAGAAAATTACACAACAACAGAAAAGGAATTACTAGCCGTGGTATTTGCTTTTGATAAATTTCGTTCTTATCTTGTTCTTTCTAAAACGATAGTCTATACAGATCATGCAACCATTCGATATCTCTTCAAGAAACAGGATGCTAAACCACGTTTGATTCGGTGGATTCTACTCCTCCAAGAATTTGACATTGAAATAAAAGACAAAAGAGGAGCAGAAAACACCGCAGCAGATCATCTTTCGCGCTTAGAAGATCCAGCTTTGGAGGCAACTAGGGACGAGCAAATCAACGAAAAATTCCCAACGGAGTCCCTAGAAATGGTGGAATACCGAGAAGAGCCATGGTACGCCGACTATGCTAACTACCTAGCTAGCGGTATAGTCGCAAAAGGATGGCCACATCATCAAAGAAAGAAATTCTTTGCCGATGTAAAGCATTACTTTTGGGAAGATTCTTATCTTTTCAAAATGTGTGCCGACCAACTCATCCGTCAATGCGTACATGGTAATGAAGCAAGAAGAATTCTCCGCCATTGTCATGAAGGTCCATACGGAGGACATCATGGTGCCGCTAGTACCGCACGAAAGGTATTTGATTCAGGATTTTATTGGCCAAGCATTTACAAAGACGCCCAAAGTCTTGTCAAGACATGTGACGCTTACCAAAGAACAGGTAATATTTCTTCCAAAAACAAAATGCCACAAAATGGCATTCTTGTTTGTGAAATTTTTGATGTGTGGGGACTCGACTTTATGGGACCTTTCCCACCGTCAAAAGGAAACAAATATATACTTGTGGCAGTAGATTACTTGTCTAAATGGGCCAAGGCCGAGGCACTTCCAACCAACGATGGAAGAGTCGTGGTAAGATTTCTGAAAAAATTATTCTCTCGTTTTGGAACACTAAAAGCTTTAATAAGTGATAGAGGTACCCATTTTTGTAACCATCAACTTGAAAAAATCTTAACAAGGTATGGGGTCTATCACCGGGTCTCAATAGCGTATCACCCTCAAACAAACGGACAAGCCGAAGTGACTAATAGAGGTTTAAAAAGAATACTTGAAAAAACCGCAGGGTTAAATAAAAAATAATGGGCCGACAAATTAGACGATGCTTTATGGGCTTTTCGAACAGCGTACAAAACAACAATAGGAACAACCCCATATAAGCTCGTCTATGGAAAAAGTTGTCATTTGCTAGTAGAAATAGCACACAAGGCCTACTGGGCAATTAAAAATGTAAACTTAGACTTAGAAATTGCAGGTAAAAAACGATTTTGCCAATTAAATGAATTAGACGAATTAAGGAATTATGCATACTCTAACTCCGAAATTTATAAGGAAAGAATGAAAAATTTGCATGATAAACACATTAAACCTAATGAATTTCGAGTAGGAGATCAGGTTCTATTGTTTAATTCATGACTTCGATTATTTCCTGGTAAATTAAAGTCTAGGTGGTCAGGACCTTTTTCCATCACCCATATTTTCCCACACGGTGCAGTCGAAATTAAATCTCGGAATGGAATTCCATTCAAATTCAATGGCCAACGGCTAAAGCTTTATCAAGGATTTATTAAGGATGAAGAGGAAGAGATCTCGCTTCAAATGGTCGAAGAATGAAAGCATCAACATCATACCTGGTATGTTATGAACAATCGGGAAAACATCTGAATTGGTAAGATTTCTAGAACCAACTTTTGGGAAACAGGGCACTCACACGAGCACTAAAAAAAATAAAATAATATTTTCAAAATTGCCCGCCCACGGGGTTGTGTTCAGCGAACACGGGGCCGTGTCCGCGCAACTGTCGGGATAAAACCCCCTTTTTCAAAACAGTTTCTTCATTCCACACGCCCCGTTCCCCTAAAAGCTCTCTGGTTTCGGCAATTTTTCTGTAGATTTCGACGTTTCCCCTTCTTCTAACAACGTCAAGGTATGATTCTATCCTTATAATTAGTTAGATTAAGTTCTTGCATGTAGTTTAACATCAAGATTTGGGGAAAAATCTAGGGTTCTTCAACTTGAACCAGATCGAACCTCAAATTTTTGCATAAATCTATTAGCATTAGTATAGATACATGTTATAGGAAGTAAATCAACTTGTATTGTTTGTAGATTTGCCTGATTTCTCACAAAAACACAAAACCCTTGTTTTTGAACCGAAAAAGATAAAATTGAAGGGGTAAACGGTTTGTTTTGGGAAAAACGGCACTTGGGGTTTCATTTTCGGGAAAAACCGCCCCTACTGGACCAAAAATTTTCAAGTTTTCGGGACCGGGTCGAAAATTGGGAATTTGGAGAAACAGACGTCTGGACACGGGGTCGTGCTCAGCGAGCACGGGGTCGTGTCCTGCCAAAGTTAGTCCAACATGGGGCGTGTCCGCTGAACACGGGGGTGTGTTCAGCCGACTGTTTTCAGTTTTCTTCGAAAATTTCACTGTTTCGTACTGATTGTTTGGTGTGTTTCCTTTCAGATGGCCAAGAAATTTACCAGGTTCAACGCAAGTGAGTTGGCGGCTCAAGCACGTTATGATTTGTTAAGGACTAGGCCCGAAGAGAATCCCAGACAAGTGTGCATGGACACTCTTGAGGCAGTGAACCAAATAGACCGCTTCAACAACATTGTCACCGGCCCACTATGAGTGGCTCTTTGCACCAGGCTTCACTTCGTGCATGAATACAACATGGAATTTTACAGCACGTTTGTCCTTAAGCCAAGAGCCAAACCGTTTGCAATGATGGGGTAGAGTTTCGTTGTGGAGGGACATTGTACTCGCTTTCCGTGGCACAATTCGGGGCAATAGTCGGGTTATACTCGGAAGAGGATGCTGGGGATGAAGAAAACACCGGCGGTCTCCGCGAGCTTCATGAAAATCAACGCCAAGCTGCTTGGGCTCAAATCGGGGAGGGCAACTACAACCCGAGTCGAACTAAGAGAACCCAGTTGAGAGACCCTCTTTACCGCTACATCCACAGGGTCCTCACCTACTCTCTTAGCTAGAGACACGACAGCAGCGGTGTTGTAGGGTTACGGGATCTGCTAGTCCTCCATTGCATCCACAACCATATCAACATTGATGTTCCATACCCGCTACTCCGTAACATGCACTTGAACCAGCTTTCTACTCCCCCGACTCCTATCTTCTTTGGAGGGTGGATATACCGCCTCTTCAAACACTTTGTGCAGATGCCGAGGTCCTTTCGCAAGGGACCGTGGTCGGGAAAAGTAGACATGGTCATTTGCCGTTCCATGAACTTGATCTATGAAGCGGAAGACGGGACGGTCAGTTTCCAAACGGTTCAAGGGCATGCATGGAACCCTCAAGAAGCTCTAGTCCTACACGCTCCACACATCTGTCCTCCTCCCCAGTACCACTACCAGCACCATGGTGATCCGGGTCAATCCTCCTCTCAAGGAGGTAGTTTTCCTAACTTTCAAAGCTTACATGATTTATTATAGGAAAACCTTATGTGCACCAGGAACACCTACAACATGGCCAGCAACACATACGCCCGGGTCGGAGCAATAGAGAGAAATATCTCCGACATGCAAGATGACATTGGGAACATCCGGGAGTATATGGCGGGCCACGGAGGGGATGATGGTGATGCGGACGAGGACATGGATTGAGCAGGAGGAGTTGGAGGTAGCATCACACGGTCTAAGGTCTAACAGGTTAACCCCCTTATCTCAAAAACAATTTCATGGCCTGCGTGCCATTTGTTGAACAATTTACTTCCTTTAACACTTTTTAATTTCTGCATTTCTTTTCTTTTTATTTTGTGACATGGATGATGAAACTTTGGTAAATTAGGATGTTTGTTATTGTTGGTGTGGTATTTATTAGTAAAACAGGTACTCACGAGGCTTAGAGCATTAAAAATTAGTGCTACTAAAGCCAGGACAGCAAAGCCGAAGGTAGAAACCTGTTTTACATGTTTACAGTTTGTCCACACGGGGTCATGCTCAGCCGACACGCCCCCGTGCCCGTCGCCCAGACCTGCTGTTTGTCAAAATTTTGCAGACCTTTGTCCAACACGGGGTCGTGTTCATTCGACACGCCCCCGTGTCCACCTTCTGTAAGTTCTCGTTACTGGCAATCTGCACACGGGGCCGTGTTTATTCGACACGGGGCCATGTCCAGGTGTCCAGTAACATAAATTTTTTGTTTAACATACCTTTTTACACATTCAATCAACCTAAAAACTTATTTTTGGGACACATTGAGAACAATGTGTAATTTAAGTGTGGGGGGGGATGCTAAAACCTTGAATTTTGCAAGTCCTAATTACAAGCCTTACACAAAACTCTATTGGAACCGCTACACCTCAAATTTTTTCAAAAAATTTTTCATTTTTTTTACTTGTCTTGGTTTAAATTGGGAATAACAAGTTCTGAAAAAGATTATATTTTTATAAATTTACAACCAATAGCGTCGTGATAAAAAGAACCAACATAAGAAAATTATGAGACGGCATGACAAATCTAGTTAAAATTTGATTATATATACTTGATCACCTTAAAAACCCATTCCCACAAAAAGTGAGTTTTGAGCCTTTATTGAGCATACAAATACACATCTTTAAACTAAATGCTCATTTTTCGTTTCTTGTGTGAATAGCCGCTTGGTTTCTTACGACTCTAGAACTTGCCATGACGATACATTCCCGGTCCTTACCAACTTAAACCCAAGTAAGTAAATGATGGAGGCATTAGGACTAACCATTTTTATTTCAACACCATTATTTTTTTTACCACCTACCCAAAATCCCCCTAGTTAAACCCCTTTGAGCCTAAACCTTTTCATTTCTAAACCCAAAACAAACACCTTTTACCCACCAAAACCCTTTTTCATTTTAGACCCCTTATTTTAGTACAAGGCTCGGTTTTCTTGTGACATCCTTATCAAAAAAAATATGATGAAGTTTAGCAATAAACAAACAAGTTCATAAAAAGAAACTTTGTTTGAAAAATGTTTCATTAAAATAAAAAGTTACAAAAACAAAATGTTTTACGAAAACCGACGCTTTTACGCCTTTTCGCCCTTTTCTATTAACCACTAACCCAAAACCACCTACCTTTAACCCAAGCCTAACCCTTCCCAAAGTCCTCTTGATATTTACAAAGGTTTATAGTTAAAAAGGAGGAGGATTGATTGCTTGGCAAGCATATGGTAGAAGTAAGTTCCATGCCGCTCTCGAGTGTTTCACAAAAATACATCTTCGACCGAGTGTTGAGTGATCCCCCGTGAGGTATGTGAACTTGTATATAAATGGAATTTTAAAGAGGCATGTTATGCCCAAATAAGAAATTTCTCTCATGTAATGTTCTAAATAAATCATAACGAATAGGATTGTAAATAGCATAAAAATAAAACATAATAAAGATCTTGGAATCCCGACACTCTAGACAAGCCCAAAACTTCTCTTCTACCCATTCTATTTTGGTGTGTAAGCCACAAAATAAAGAGTTTTGCTTAAGAACAAGCAAAGATTCAAGTGTGGGGGTATTTGATGTGTGTAAAATGCAACATATAAATTACATCAAATGAGGCATAAAACTAACCCTTTTTTAGCACTAATGATGGAAAAAGTGTGCTTTTGTCTTCCTTTTGTATTTCCAGGGTTAAATGAGCTTAAATGAACAAAAGAAGCAAAAATACAGCCAAATCCAACAATAATACAAGAAAAGGAATAAACGTGGCATGCCCGACCCCTCGACAGCATCTTCTCAAGCAAAAACAAGACAACAGAAGGCTGAACACGCCCCGTGCCCAGCGGACACGGGGGCATGCCCAAGTGTCTGCAGAAAGGACAAAGTTGTAGAAGCTTCTATTTCCCAATACGGGGGCGTCCCCAGCGGACACGGGGCCATGGTCAACGCTAAGATTCGCAGAATCTAAGCAAATCTTGATAGTACAGATACGCTTCTGCACACGGGGCCGTGCCTAGCGGACACGGGGGCATGGTCAACTAATACAGACAAACTGCAATTAATGAAAAAGAGAATGTGGATGGACACGGGGACGTGCCCAATGGACACGGGGCCGTGTCCGGGCTTCTGTGCAGGCTATAAATAGGGGTGCTTGGTTCACTTCAAAGGCATCCCTTGACAAACCACCTCTCTCCCACTTCACCCACACTCCACCACCATCACAACACCCATATCCACCACCATCATCCATCATCCATCATAGAGTGTGTGTAGTAGTCTCGGGATCCAAGATTGATAGTAAGAGTTCTTGACAATCAAAGGCCATGTTTGCCTAAGTCTCTTACATCACTTGGTGAAGACAAGCATTTAGTGTAATACTTTTGTTTTTTAATCTTTTCGCACTTTTTATTTGGTTTTGTATTAATGACTTTAATAACTAGTTTCTTATGTTGAAGGTGAAACTTCCTTATCATTTGTCAGTAGTGTCTTGGCGTTATTTTACTGTCTATATAAAATAAAAGATTTACACCATTCATATCTCCACGGTCTATATGGAGATATGTTGGCTACCTGGTCGGGGGTTAAGGGAATGGTTTGGTAAGGTTCTTGCCTTGTTCAGTGTATCGATCTTGCAAGGACCTGGGTCAAGCTTACTAGGACCTCCTTCAATACCCACCGGTATTGGATGGCGGGGGTGCGAATGGCTTGATCCCCTCATATGTAAGCTACTATTAATACATTAACCCGGCTACTTGGGATTGTATCCCTGCTGACTCAAACCACTTAGCCGAGGGTAACCTCACCTTCAAAAGAGGGGCCTACCACATTACGCATTAATAACTTAATTAATTATCTTCCAATAATCCAACCCTTTAGGATTGTATCCTTGCTGACTCAAACTACTAGGTTGAGGGTAACGTGACCTTCAAAAGATGGGCCTACTGCTATAACTAAGATAATCTCTTAAAAAGTGCAAAAGTGCGGAAAACATCAAAGGTTACACTAAAGGCGAGTCGGATCCAAGTGATTCATCTTGTCTATCTGTTTTTATTTTTATTTTCAGCATTTTAGTTAGTTTTATTTTCTTGTTTAAAAACCTTTTTTCTAGATTTTTTATTTGATTAGAGACTTTGAGGATAAACCGGTACTAAAAGCTCTTGTGTCATTGGACGACCTCGGTATCTTATCAACGCTATACTACGCTCACGATGGGTGCACTTACCCATATGTGTGTTTAGTGTTAGTAAAATATCGTGCTTTATAAATTTAAAACTTGACTAAACTGTTAAAAAGGGCTTAAAATATACCTAAATATATACACACACCAACCTCATTCTTAAAACCACTAGACCAACACAATTTTGATGAAAATTGCAGAGCATTAACAGATCAAGTCACGCGCCACCCCAGACGTCATGCCCTACCTCTCCACCCTTTGATCTAGGTTGCGACCGCTACTAACACCCCAATCTCCGACCAAGATCTAGTTGCGATTTTAAAGATCTAGTCTATCCCCATCAACATCAACTCTCATCTACCGCCGCAATCGAACAAGAAAAGAAAAAGGGCGAAAGATAGATTGTTTAGGCGGTCGTGGTGCTTACAGCGGTGGTCGGTTGGTGGTTCTCGGGTGGCGGTGGTCAGATGACAATTTTGAAGAACAGATAGAGAGATGGGCTAGAAAATGAATGGTGGTTTAAGGTGGTGGTGAGAACTAAGAACAGGAATTAGAGAGAGATTGAGAGAGTTAAAAGAGAGACTGAAAAAGAGAGTTGAGAGAGAGAGAGAGAGTAAGGGACTGTATTTATCTGTTTATATATTTTTAAATTTAAGAAAAAAATTGTTTTATTTATTAAATATATTTTAAATAAATGAGTAAAATTACCAGTATACACTGATTTAACCATGAAAACTAACTGAGTTGGGGCTAAAGGACATAACGTGCAAGGGTTCACAAACATCGAGTACGATTATTGTACTTTTTGAAAACAAATGATACACTTTGCTTTCTAGTGTAAACATAAAGGACAACTTTTGTAATTTACTCAATAAGTTATAATAACATGTTTGAATTATTTTATTAATTCACCAACGTTCGGGGGACAAGACTTGTGTGTGATCCGGTAATTTTCCGAAGTACCGCTACGTGAATGTTTATGTTGAACTAGTGTAATGTTTGCAAACTAAAGAATGATAACTACACCTGTATGATCAGCATTTTTGGCTTGAAATGCGGCCATCTGTTCAGCATATGCATCCCATAAAGTAACATCCAGATAATGGCCACTGCATATAAAAGTATATTCATAAGGTTAATCAATACATTAAACAATATTTAGATTTATAATTCATGTTAAATACAAATGTATACTGAAATATAAGAGTTCTCACTTTAGGTCTTGTAGTTTGAGGTTGATTCTTTTAGATAACTTGCCATTAGCCAAGGTCTCTACCACCATTTTTTTATGACAGCAATCATTCCGATAATATCTAGCAAAACTGACAGATTTTGTTAACTACAAATCTTAATCACATAAATATAAAAACATGGTTAGACAATTAAAATCAAACTGTGTAAATAAAAAAAATTAAAAACAAACCAATTGTATGAGTTAAATCAATTGTCATCTCCAAAATAGCCTGAAATGCAGCAAAAGAAAATCCAATACTGTGACCCAGCAAAGGCGTTGCCCCTTCTGACAATAGTTTTCTAATTCAAAGAGACCTTATGTGCATTGATCACATACTTATATTTGGCCTTGTTCTCAACAAACGTTGGATTATCAATGAAAATGCACTGGATTTCAAGAAGAAGATGTGAAAATTTTCCATAATTTTTATAGAAAACATTACATTGAACTTTGTTGCCCTAGATATACAACACATAATAAACATAATTATATTCAATTTAAATGTTAAAGAGATTTAAATATAAAGTATATGGAGAATAATATTTAAAATACCGCCTCATCCATGATGATCATCTCTTTCGAATAGAATCCTTTGGTGCTATTGAACAATGATCTGGTCCACAGCTTTATGATGCGGACCTTTAAGGTCACATTGTCCATCAAAACATTCAGGTCGTTCAACAAAATGACATTTGCTTGCTCCATTTGCTGTAGAAGAAAATAATAGCTTCGTGTTATAACATTCACATGTTAGAAAAAACTGCTGGAAATAGAAACTTGAGAATGGGAAAAGGTTGAAGTATACACATGTCTACATAATGTATAAACATGTATACATACGTACTTATGCTGTATTAGTTGTTGCTTGAGAATGTTATGCACAGTGAAAGTGTATTGTATTGTAATGAAAGATTAGCTATTTATGTAGAGATTACAAAGCGGTTATATAGAAACAACAATCATTTCTTTTTACATTACAAATTAGACCTAAATGATTGATTGGAAATTTAAAAAGATTCCAAATAAAAATAGTTTGACCGAAATTTAAAAAATGACTGATTGGAAATTAAAAATTTCTTAAAGATAACAGATTTTTTAAGTATTCAAGGTACGGAAATTGTTGAAAATAATATTCTTTCCTAATTGAGGTAATATCAAATTGAGGTAGTATCAATTTAAATTTTTAAAAGTCAATTATTGTTCTTTCCTAATTTATAGAATTATATTTTATCATTAACATTATTTATTTAATTTATTGCAAATATTATTGATATTTGGATATTATTTCATTATTTTCAGAAATAACTTAATCAACAGATAAGGAATGTATTGTTTAATCCTATCAAAAATCAGAATTATTATAATTTAATAAAAATTAAAATTGTTTTTTAATTTGTAAAAATTCTTTTAGATAATATTATATAATCTAATTTCGATTTTTGGTCTTAATTATTTTTTATTTTTTTTTTTTTTTTTTGAAAAAAAATCAATCATAGTGTGGACATGTGCATAAATATTTTGATATGTTTAAAATTGGAGAAAATATTATGATGTTCTAATCCGTGTAATACACGGGTAACTAACCTAGTTTTAAATATATCGAAATATATATTAACATGTCAAGAATCCAACACTTACCTGTACAAATATAGCCGTAACCGCTAGTAGAAGGATAGTACTTGCCCTCATCAACAATGAACTCTGGAGCACCTTCGTTATACATGGCTTTAAGTGGTTCGATAAGAGGAATTATCAATTGTGAATTAGGGTTAGTAGTGCCTTGAATCTGCAAGAGAAAAAAAAAACATTAGCATCACATCAAAATCATAAGCATATTACGTTCAATTTCATCTATGATTTTCTTTCTAAGTTTTATATACGTTTTAGCATTCTGCATCAAAACCGAAACAAAAACACATATCAAAAGATAATATTTCAAATTTCAAATAACCTTGCAAGTGCCATCAAGAGAACTTGACACAAAAACCGAGTTAGAGACAATTGACGATGGTAAGACGCCGGTTACGAAAGATTCATAGGCGGCTAAAACGCTTAGTGGTGTACGAAAAGATCCCGAGTCTGTCTAATCTAACAAACAGTAAAAAATTTAAGATCAATTTAAGGATTTTTAATATATTTTTCAATGGCTGTTGGAAATGAATGAAATTGGAGAAACAATAGGCATGCGTCACCTTATCATTGGCCAGACAACTATGCTTCCATCTTTGGAACCAGATATAAGAAGAGAAGAATTGTCAGAAAACTCCAAGCAGGTTAACGGTGAGTTATGTGCATGCCATGTTTTGAGCAGCTTCCCATCTACTACCATATGAAATATACAATAAAAAGATACAATTTGCATCTGTGACAAAATTAATTTCTGTAAGGAAACATACAACCATAGTCAAATTTAAAACGCAAACCAAACCCCCTAGAATCGTAGCAATAACTGCAGATGGTAGGAACATTGGTGAACTAAGTAAATATTGTTTTTTAACCTTTAGTTTTGTGCCAATTATCATGTGTATGTTTTTTATCCTAACATAATCTTGAAATGCTGTTAAACATAAATTAATTTGAGGGAAAAGGTGGCTATTTGTAATGGATAGTGTAATAGATAATCATTTACCTCCCAAAGATAAACATTTCCAGAGCTTGCCCCACCAGCTAAATATATACCGTCTTTTGTACTGGAAACCGGCTCAATGGCTTCAACAGTATAACTCCGTAGAGATTTAAGAAGCACTCAAGTGCCTTGAATCTGCATCACATCAAAATCATAACCATAAGCATATTACATTCAATTTCATCTATGATTTTCTTTCTAAGTTTTATATACGTAATAGCATTCTGTATCAAAACTGAAACAAAAACACATATCAAAAGATAATATTTCAAATTTCAAATAACCTTGCAAGTGCCATCAAGAGAACTTGACACAAAAACCGAGTTAGAGGCAATTGAAGATGGTAAGACGCCAGTTACGAAAGATTCATGGGCGGCTAAAACGCTTAGTGGTGTACGAAAAGATCTCGAGTCTGTCTCATCTAACAAACTGTCAAAAATTTAAGTTCATTTTAAGGATTTTTAGTATATTTTTCAATGGCTGCTGGAAATGAATGAAATTGGAGAAACAATAGGCATTTGAGGGGGGAGAGAGAGAGAGAGAGAGAGAGACACCTGGGTATATGTCGTCAAATCATATTCTTGATGTCAGCATCAACTCCCTAAAAATAAACAACAGAACCCCCAAACCCTACCGAACATCAAAACCCTTTGGGAAAACACATAATCAAGAACTAAATTCCTCAAAATCAATCCAAACAATTAACATGAGTATAAGCACTTACCTCAAAATTGGCGAAACGCTGAACAGATCTGCGTTTGGATCGGTCACGAGACGAACCATGGAATCTTTGATGTACAGAGCTGCGAATGTAGATCATTCTCTGTAATATCTATTATCTGCGTTTGACGACGACTGAAGGTAGGAGAGGCGGCTGAAGGTAGGAGAAGGTTTGGCCGTTTGGGAGGATCTTGTCGATCTTCTCTCAATCAGAAATAACACCTACTTAGAATGAGGAGAAAAACGCAACATGACACGTGTTAAAAAATCCTAGGTGGCAGCATTGAATTTAATTATTAAGAGAATAACTTAAAAGGGTGGGCTAAAATAATGCCAAGTGTACACTTATATTTATTTATAAGTATAGAGATATGATATCTTTATTCGAAACTGATTATGTCTTTCAACTTAAAATCTGACAATTTACACAATGTACTCAAGCAACCAATATCAACTACATATGATAATCATATTAAAACTTATAAAATTGAGGTTATTTGGGAAGGTATGCGTGGATAGATTTATTTTTAGTTTTGATATATGAATTTGTATAAACATGAAAAATAAATGCAAAATTGATGAAGAAGAAAATACAAAAGTAATAGTCTTCAAAGTTATTATGAATGAAACAACATAGTTTTGATTGGTTTCGCTATCCAAGAAAAAAAAACATAACAATACTGTTTTGGTCAAAAATTACCTAAGCAATTTAGTGATCAAATTAGTTTGTGAGGTAGTGTGCTAACAATGTGTATTGAAAATATCCTGGTTTGGTTATTTGCAAAAACAGTTTTCAGGATATAGCTCAGGATATCGAGCTATATCAACAATCAAACAATGAGCAGAAAAGTAAAGGTTGACACGTGATGTACGAGGAAAGCCCTTGATCAATCTAGATCGCCGACACAAAACCTCGGGAGCTGACAATCACAACTGCCTTGTTCTTCTTATTACTTCAAAAGTCAGGATACAGTGCATGATATCGACCAGATCGTTGCTAAGTGTTACAATGTTTTTCAGAAAGTGTGTGAATTGCGAGAGAAAGTATGAGTATTCGAGAGCAGTGAATGTGTTGTCCTATGTGATCTGGTTTATCCGTCTACTTATAGTTACAAAAAGAAAACAAAATCTCCTAAAATGGGGGGGATGCAAGCGAATATTCCCATGTGAACGTTGAAGACCAAGTAATGCGGCTTCAACGTTCTTCTTCGAACAACTTGGACCGAGTCTTCAGGGGAAGAAGTCTTCGTGAACGTTATGGACTTGTACTCGTACTCCTGCATACAATTCGTCTATAATCCTCAGGATACAGCATCAGGATGTTACCAATATCCTGATTCAGCATCCTGGTTGTGAACATATATTATGTAATCAAGATATAATTCAAGATACTATCCAGGATATGGGCTAAGAATTTCACCCATAAAAATTGTCCCCAAAAATGTTACCGTTAAGGATCATGGACCTAACGGTTATATTTTTCACGATAACCAAGGTAATTAAGAGATAAGACTTGATGTTACCGCTTGTAACTGCCCAGTCTGAATTTACTCATTGCTTCCCTATATCTTCTCAGCCTCAACTCCATTTAATCTCCATCAAGAAGAAAAAAGGTAAAAATCCTCTTTTTCAACTTCATCTTTTCTCTCTCCCTTTTCTGCACACTATTCCGGCGAAGATTTGGCGAGGCAAACAAGGTCCAGTTCCGGTGATTCTTCTCCCACATTCATTCATCAGAATATCCTTCAGGACCTGGAGAAGGAGATATGTTCGTTTGACAGTGCTTACATGTCAGCTCTTAAAACCTCCGGCATCTTCCCGGAAGGGACGGTGTTCCGGTTGATCAGGAAATCCGATCGGACATGGTTTCTAACGAATGGCTCTGTTTCAACGCTTTTCCCTTCACTTTAGGGCTCCGATTTCCTTTTCCTGATTTTATTACCGAGTTTTTTCACATCACAAAGATCAGCTTTAGTCAAACGATGCCAATGCTTTGGCGAGTGTTGCTTGTTCTTGATTGAATCAAGAATACCCACATTCCTGATCTCTCTGTTCGTGATCTTCCGTTAGCATACTGGCTTAGATGCCATGGTTCTTGCATATTTCTATTCTATTCTACCTCCAGTGACCCACTGATACTCCGAGCCACCAGGAATGAGGAGGAATGGAAATCTAAGTTTTTCTTTGTGAAAAGAAATTCAATCCCTGGTGGAGTGGAATATCCGGTGAAATGGTTGAGAAAGGGTAGGATTTAGGGTTTTAGGATGATCTTGTCTTATATCCTATCCTATATCCTGAACTGATCTTTATTTCCTTTGTTGTGTGCAGCTGATTTCAGAAAACTAGCACCTCCTCTTGCTGACTCAGAAAAAGAATCGAAGCCATCAGACTTCTTCCAGAAGTTGAAAGAAGTTTCAATCCTTACCCAGCATCTTCAAGCCAACATTCCAGCTCAAACATGTCTGGTAAGAATCCTGTTCAATATCCTGCATACATGTTTTTATTTGATGTTGTTATAAAAAGGGTTTTAAAGTTACTCCATGTATGCAGATGCCAGCAAAGTTCCGATCCTCCTAGACCTTGATGAACTTGACAGCTATCCTACTCCTACCAATGTCAAGAAGGAGACCCCTGCTACCACCAGCTCCAAATCGGTCTCAGTTCCTAAGCCTAACCCAAGAACTCGTGCTTCCACGTCCAAGAAGAGAAAGGGTTCCGAGACCAGCACTCCAGGTCCTGAAGGGTTCTCCTACGAAGAGCTCAGCTTCACCGAGTCCTTAGAGCCTATGACATATTTCCTCAATAAGGTAATATCTTGGTGCTAGATCCTGCACATATATCCTAATGGAATATCCTAATTAGAAAATTTTAACCCTTACCTGTATCTTGAATTGCATGGTCTCCAGCATTTGCTCCATCTCTACACCGATGCTTGCGGGACAGCCAAGCTCTATGAGGCCAAGATCAAACAACTTGAGACCACCATAGCTGACCAGGGCACCATTGCTGAAGCCAAGACCTGACATTACGAGGATAAGCTGAAGAAGGTCACCCAGGACGCCGAAGTGAAGCTGACAGTCGTCCATGTTGAGCACGAACATGCCATGATCTCCTTCCGGGAGGGGATCAAAAACTCTGTTGTTGTCTCCCTGCTGCAAGCTCGGATCAAGATGGCTTATGAAGCCCAGGAGACAGGTCTTGAGTGCCCATCCTGGCCAGTTGACTCCTGGGTGGCAAAGCTTAAGGAGCTTGGAGGCAATCCTGTGTCGCATCCTGTCAAAGCTGGGGCTGGAGAGACTTCTAAGGCAGCTGAGGTGGTGGACAAGGCTGGAAAGAAGAAGGATGCTGGAGAGGACGCTGGTGTGGATGCTGGTGAGGATGCTGGTCAAGATGCTGAAGCTGAGAAGGCGAGGAAGGATGGTGGTGATGCCGCTGTGTGAGGGCATTCAAGTGGGCGATGATGGATATTGATGCCTAGGCCGGAGCCCACTTTTTTAAATTTGAATGATGGTCTGTAACCCCAAAATAATTTACTTTTCCTGCATTTACTTTTCCTGCACTTAGATACAATATGATGACCAAAGGTGGAGGGATCCTGAGTTTCAGGACGAAGCCCTTGGTCATCAATGTTAACATGCTTTTGAACAATCAACAGTTGAAGGTGGAGGGATCTTGGGTTTCAAGACGAAGCCTTCAACTGTTTAAGTAAATATGTCTTAGAACTAATTGCACTGTTGGTGGATGGGTCTCACTTTGAGTTGAAGCTAACATTGCATCCTTTTGCTTGTGAATAATAAATAACCAACCTTTCGGCCTTATCTTTGTTTTTGTATTTTTATTGTGTGTGTTTGATTTTGAAAGTATTTTTCCTTAAATATCCTAGGGAAACATTTTGGGAAAAGTATTCTGGAAAATATCCTGATCAGGATACTATTATTGAACTCAGAAATACATAACTCTAAAAACTTTAGTTATTTAGATAAGGTTTCAAAAGATAAAAAAGGGAAGATCATACCAAAGACTCTTAGAGAGTTTATTCCGATTTTCCGTCTTTGATCCTTTTGCAACATTCCCCTCATGGATGTCCCCTGTGCACGTTCAGAAAACTGAGTTCATCCTTCGAATTGTATCGAGGTGTATGTCCCCTGTGTTCAGTACATTTGAATACTTAGGGATTTCTCGATGTAAATACAATCATATTTTGTTTGGAACCTGTCCTTAGACTTTAGCTTTTCTGGGGGTAAACCCATAATATCCTGGGGATAATCCCTCAATATCCTGGGGATAAACCCTTAATATCCTGGGGATAAACCCTTAATATCATGGGGATAAACCCTTATTTTCATGCGCTACAGGCGGGAGTGTATAAACTCCAAGACTTAGAAAGGTGAAAACCTTTAAACCTTAGAGAGTATGAAAATACCCTTTCGTGAGAGAGGGTGATCAATCCTCATATACCTTAAGGATTCAGGATATAGCCAATAATAACGAAATTATCAGCCACTTTTACATGAACTGGTCCTGGTATCTTGAACTATCCTTGAATATCTTGCGCTCCAGGCGGGGTGTTTAAACCCAATTCGAGAGAAAGGTGGGTACCTTTAAACCTTTGAAGGGATAAGGATCCCTTAAACGTGAGAGAGGGGGCCAATCCTCTAATCTTTCGGTTTATCTTGAGCATATATCCTGGAGTAATATCCTAAAGCATATTTTACAAAACACCTTCAAACTAAGGTGGGTGTTAGCTTGGCTAACACCCCTCCGATGCTTAAGTTAGTATTGGGTTTAAAAGAATAAATAAATTCAAACATATTTAAAAGAGATAGAATTCATACCATCCTGAGTTAGAAATTAAATTCTAAACTCACTTGAAATAGAGCTTAAGGTGTATGGCATTCCAGGATCTTGGTAGCATATCCCCTTCCATATTCTTGAGCCGGTATGCTCCTTTCCCAGATTCTGATTCAATTTCATAAGGTCCTTCCCATTTTGGGGGCAAGCTTCCCATCAGCAGGTTTAGTAGTATTCTGAAAAGCCTTCCTTAACACCCAATCTCCAACTTGGAACCTTCTAGTCCTTATATTCTTGTTATATGCTCTGGATATCCTCTGTTGATATGCTTTCATCCTTAGCTTTGCCGCATCTCTTGTCTCATCCACAGTATCTAATTCTTGGCACAAAGCTTCAGGATTCGCCTCAGGATCCCGAAGGCTTGATCTTGCTGTAGATATCACCATTTCTGTAGGGATCACTGCTTCTGCCCCAAATAGAGGTGCACAAACCGGTTAATTTTAATAACCGGTTCGGTTAACCAGTTATACCGGTTAATTTGACTTTTTGACTTTAACCGGTTAATGCTTTAACCGCTTATTACTTTAACCGGTTATTTTTTTAACTGGTCCGGTTAATTACTTTAACCGGTTCGGTTAATTAACCGGTTATTTTCGGTTATTAACCGGTTTTTTTTGCCTTTTTTTTGAATTTTTCGGTTATTTTTTCGGTTAACCAGTCTATCGGTTAAAAAACCGGTTTAAAAAAACCGGTTAATAACCGGTTATTATACTAAACACTTATAACCGGTTACTAACCTACGGTTAAATAACCTATTGAACCGGTTATTTCTAAATCGGTTATTAACCGGTTACGGTTTCGGTTAATAACCGGTTACGGTTAATTAACCGGTTATTTTGTGCACCTCTAGCCCCAAACACCAAGGAAAATGGGGTTTGTCCCGTTGCACTTTTTACTGTTGTTCTGTCAGCCCATAAGACAAAGGGTAATTCTTCTGCCCATCTTCCTTTCTTAGCCCCTAGTCTTTTCTTCAAATTGTTGACAATTATCTTGTTTGAGGATTCTGCCTGCCCATTTGCTTGAGGATGTACCGGTGTGGATGTGATCATTTTGATTCCCCAACTTTTGCAGAAATCGGTGGTTCTCTTGCTAATGAACTGAGAGCGATTATAGAAAATTATCTTAGCTGGTACCCCAAACCTAGTCAGGATATTCCTCTTTATGAAAGATACTACTTCTTGATCTCTGACTTGAACAAATGCCTCAGCTTCAACCCATTTGGAAAAATAGTCTGTCATTGCTAGCATAAAAGCTTTTCCTCCTGGAGCCTTTGCCAACTTCCCCACTACGTCCATACCCCATTTCATGAATGGCCAAGGGGAAGCAATATGATATAATGCCTCAGCAGGCTGATGCAGTATATTGCTGTGCCTTTGACATGCATCACATCTTCGAGTATTTTTTGCTGCATCTTTCCTCATTGTAGACCAATAGTATCCTGTTCTTAGCACCTTCGAGAATAGTGATCTGCCCCCAGTATGGTTGCCACATTCTCCTTCATGGATATCCTGAAGTACCTCCTTGGTTTCAGGATCCTCCAAGTATCTCAAGTATGGTCCTACAAGAGACTTTTTATACAAAACATTATCTATAATAGTAAAACGAGATACCTTCATCCTGAAAGCCTTAGGATTCTCATCTTTAGGGATGTCTCCTTCTTTTAGGTATTTTATGATCGGAGCTGTCCATGACTCAGGGTTCTTCTCAGGATACTCATCGTCACGATCCTGGATACTTGACACTTCCTCATCCTGAGGCTTGAAGTGTTCCATCGCAGGATACATGATATGTAGTATTGGTATTTGAGTTCCTTCCGGTATCCTGACTGTAGATCCCAAATTTACCAAAGCATCTACTTCAGCATTATCCTCTCTTGGTACCTGTTCAAGTGTAAAAACTTTGAAATATCTTGCTAATTTTTTGACAATTTCAAGATATTCGATTAATTTTTTACCTTTGACTGCATAGGATCCATTGAAATGGTTAGTAATTAACAAGGAATCAACATATACTTGCAAATTTTTAACATTCATGTTCTTGGCCAACTCTAATCCTGCAATCAAAGCTTCATATTCTGCTTCATTATTAGTGGCAGGAAATTCACACCTAATAGCCTGGGGTAATATGTCCCCATGTGGCGATTTTAGTAGTATACCCAATCCTACACCTCTAACATTAGAAGCACCATCAGTATATAATGTCCAGGATTCTGGGGTTTCTCCTAGTTGTTGTACTTCTAGGTCTACTTCATTTTAAATATCACTACTGAAATCAGCCACAAAGTCTGCTAGAGCCTGAGACTTTATAGCATTTCTAGGTTCATATACTAGATCATAGGCACTTAACTTTACTGACCACTTAGCCATTCTACCCGACATCTCAGGTTTCCTAAGTACATTTTTAACAGGATAATTAGTTTTAACATGAATCCTATGTGTCTCAAAATAATGTCTAAACTTAGTTGACGCCATAACTAGGGTTAATATCAATTTCTCTAAATGTGAATATCTAGTTTCAACATCTAATAAACTGTTACTAACATAATAGACAGGATACTGCTGACCTTCATGATCCTTTACCAAAACAACACTTTCTGCATTCCCTGATACTGCAAGATACAGGGATAATGGTTCACCATCCTCTGGCTTCATCAATAAAGGTGCAGTTGAAAGATATTGCTTTAACTCCTGTAAGGCTGCTTCATGCTTTTCTCCCCACTCGAATTTCTTATTTTTCTTTAGGATATCGTAGAATTCTTTACATTTCTCTGAGGACCTTGATATAAATCTGTTCAACGCTGCTACTCGTCGGGTTAATCTTTGTACATCTTTCATGTTGGAAGGTGACTTGATATCCAGGATAGCTTTGATCTGTTCTGGGCTTGCTTCTATCCCCCTTTTAGTCACCATATATCCTAAGAACTTTCCTGCCCCCACTCCAAAATGGCACTTCGTAGGATTTAACTTCATGTTATACTGATCCAGGACATCAAATGTTCCTTCAATATCCTGGAGATGATCCTCAGCCTTCTTGGATTTTACTACCATATCATCAATATACACCTCCATGGTGTCCCCCAGTTTGTCTTTAAACATCATGTTCACCAATCTATGGTACATTGCACCTGCATTTTTCAAACCAAAAGGCATAGCAGTATAACAGTAAATACCTGTTGGTGTCATGAAAGCAGTATCCTCCTGGTTTGAAGGTTCCATTTAGATCTGCTGGAATCCTGAGGATGCATCCATGAAGGTTAACATCTCATGACCGGCAGTTTCATCCACCATCGAGTCTATATGAGGCAGGGGGAATGGGTCTTTAGGACATGCTTTGTTCAAGTCTGTGTAATCTACACAAACTCTCCATTTCCAATTCTTCTTTTGAACCACGACCACATTTGCTAGCCACTTTGGAAATTTAACTTCCCTAATCATCTTGGACTTCAACAATCTTTCAACCTCTTCTTGAATAATTGCGTTTCGTTCTGGAGCAAACTTCCTTCTCTTTTGCTGAACAGGCTTGAAAGACCTGTCAATTCCAAGCTTGTGAGTTATAATATCCTTAGAAATACCTGTCATATCCTCATGCTTCCATGCAAATGTTGACATCCTGCATTTCAAAAAGTTAGTTAACTGATTTTCAATATCCTGAGGGATATTGGCTCCTACGAGCACCGAGATATCTGGATTATCCTGGTCCAGGATAATTTTCTTAACATTCTGCTCTGAAGCCTCCATGATATCCTGGGCTCGTGTCTTTAATTGCTATCCTGTTTTGGGCTTTGTTGAGGATTTCATCGAGGAAGAATAACATTCATTTGCCTCTTGTTGATCACTCTTCACCTTGACAACCCCTCAAGGGGTAGGGATCTTGATACACTGATGATAGGTTGATGGCACAGCCTTCATATCATGGATCCATGGTCTGCCCAATATGGTATTGTAGCGGGATAAGGAGTCCATGACACAAAAACGTTGCATTGAGTTGACTCCTTCAACATATACTAGCAGTTTTATCTCTCCCACAGTATTCTTAGCCTCTCCACTGAACCCTACAAGTACAGTGGATTTTGAAGTGATCTCCATTTGGGAAATATTCATCCTTTTCAGCGTTTCTAGTTGAATAATGTTGACGGAGCTGCCATTATCCACCAGTATCATGCGCATAAAATGATTAGCAATATATAAAGTTATTACCAAACCATCATGATGGGGATCCTGGACACTATCCCTGTCATCACTGTCAAACGTTATCACTTTATCAGTCGTAAGGGTTGTCATCCTGGTTGGCTTGTCTCCCCGTTCAGTCTTAGCCTCTTTTGCATGTCTTTTTGCTGCAGAATAAGAGGTTCCACAAATGTCTGATCCTCCTGAGATGAAGTTGATTATCTTGGCATCAGCAGGAGGTGATGCTGCTCGTTCAGGATCCTTCTCATTATCGTGACCCTTATTCTTCTTTCTGCCCAGAAGATCCTTCAGATATCCTTTACTTAGCAGGTAGCTTATTTCCTTCCTCAGGGCTATGCAATCCTCCATGACATGTCCAAAATCCTCATGGAAGGCACACCATTTGGATTTGTCCTTCCAATCGGCCTTTTGCTGGTTCTTCCTGCGCCACCTTGCTTTTTCTCCCAAACCCTGCATAGCATACATTAGTTCGGGTATATTAACAGAAAAACAGTATTCTGACAATTCAGGATACTCCTCAGGATCCTCATCCTCAACAGCATTCACTTTCTTGTTATCATTCCTGCCGTATGACTTAGAACGATACGGCTTATACGAGGATTCTGACTTCCTGTTAGTCGATTCATAGGTTGAGGATGAGTTTATCCTCTCTTGCATCTTTTTGTCATCTTCCAGTCGAATATATCTTAAAGCCCTGTTTCGAGCTTCATCCAGGTTCCTGCAAGGATTTATCACAAGATCCTGATAAAATTAAGAATCCTTTTGCAACACTAGCTTGAAAGCCTGCACAGCTGTAGCAACGTCAAGATGTGGGATATCTAAGGACTCCCTGCTAAACTTGTTCACATAATCCCTTAAGGATTCTTGTGGACCTTGAGTTATCCTGTAGAGATCACTGGTTAGTTTCTCAAAACTTCTGCTGCAAGAAAATTGACTGTTAAACAAATTAACTAAATGAGCAAACATTGTAATTGAATGAGGTGGAACATTTAAGAGCCATTTTAAGGCTGATCATGTCAAAGTGGAGCGAAAACCTTTGCAGAGGCATGCTTCCTTGAGATCCGAAGGGATAGGATTAATCTCCATCCTTTCCCTATACTGAGCAATATGCTCTTCAGGATCCGTGGTTCTGTCATAGAGCTTCATGTTGGGGGTTTGAAATCTCTTTGGAATTTCAGCATCACAAATAGGATGTGCAAATCGGGATATCCTGTGGCTATCCTGGGACACTTCTGGAATCGGCTAGACTACCCCAGGTACACTGGATATCATATCCTTTAATTTCTGAAGCTCCCTAGAGAGTGCCGAGGTTACACCTGTATCCTACAAAGATCCAATACCGTTAGTAGCAAGAGTATTAGTATTATTAGACACGTTACCAGCCTGAGGATTCTGGCCATATCCTGGAGCATATCCTGATCCTCTCACAGTTGAGACCCTGATTGATGAGGGTATCTCAGGAGTATGACTCTGGGAATGACTAGGTATAATATTACCCCAGTTATCCTCAGTATATACTGCCGAACTGAAGTTCAATGCTCTGGGCTGCAAGGGAGTGACAGTATCCTCAGCAGGTCTACTTGAGCTAGATTTCAAGAGTTGTATTTCTCTTATTAACATTTAGTTGGTCTCCTGCTGTTGCTTCATCTGATCCTGTATACTACCAAACAAAGTTAGAATTTCATCATTAGAAGCCATAATAGGGGTTCTCCCTGAAGCAGCAGATTCTTGAACATTCTGAGTGGGAACAATATCCCGAGTTGTGTGAGTTTCGGTCCTCCTTGGAGGGGCTTGAGGCTGTGAAGAAGCTTGCGTCCTTGGAGGTGGTGGAAGCACCGAACCAACTGTTGTAGAGGTTGTATCAGACATGGTAGAAGAGCTCATGTTTGATTTTGAGGCCATTGAAAATAGTGTAGCAAAAAGTTTCGAAAATAGAAAACCAAGTAGTGATTTTAAGAAAGCTTTTAGTAGAAATAGCACCACTTGCCCCACGGTGGGCGCCAAATTGTTTTGGTCAAAAATTACCTAAGCAATTTAGTGATCAAATTAGTTTGTGAGGTAGTGTGCTAACAATGTGTATTGAAAATATACTGGTTTGGTTATTTGCAAAAACAGTTTTCAGGATATAGCTCAGGATATCGAGTTATATCAACAATCAAACAATGAGCAGAAAAGTAAAGGTTGACACGTGATGTACGAGGAAAGCCCTTGATCAATCTAGATCGGTGGCACAAAACCTCGGGAGCTGACAATCGCAGCTGCCTTGTTCATCTTATTACTTCATTTTTGCGAGATGCTTATGGATTAGAAGACACCAACCACATTTTTGCAAGCTGCTTATGGATTAGAAGCACCTGGTAGCAGATTTGTGTCTGGCTGAGGATTCCGATTCCTACGGATATGAGGTTGGTCAAAAGCATTTTGGAGTCTGTCATGGGGTGGGGAACCCGGGATCGAAGAAATGGAAAAAAAAATTGTTCATACTGTGGCTTTAGCAACAATCTGGAGGACATGGTATGTTAGAAATCAAATGGCCTTTGAAAGAAGTTTCATTTCGACTCGTAAGACGGTGGACCTCATCATCGAAGACGCGTTCCTATGGACCAGTAATAAAACGAATCTTCCGCAGCCAAAATGGGAGAAGTGGGTCATTTTTGCTGTTGTTGATCTTTTGTAAGGGGGGAGGGGGTGGTGATCAGTCATCACTCACTCATCACTCACAACATCCAATCAAATTCTGCCATGTCATCAACCATTATTCCATCACTCACAAACTTTTTTAGTGGAAATGGTCATCACTCACAACACCCAACAATAAACCCTCACACCCCCTCACATCCAATTATCACGAAATGGCCATCACGCGTGAATTTTATCACGTGAAATTGTTCATCACGCGTTAAAGTTGTAGGTGGCGGTGGTTTATGGTATTATTCCACGCGTTGAAATCGTTCATCACGGAGAAAAAGGGCACCGCCCCCCTGCCCTAAGTGAACCGATTTTTGGGGGTTGTTTGTTTCTTTTTCTTTTTCTCTCTAGTTTCTGTTTTCAGACTCTAGCTGGCTCTTTATATATATATAAAGTGATTACGCCTTTCAAAAAAAGAATAATTGCACAGTTTGAGACAAATTGGAGCGATGGTTTCAAAGGAAAAAAAAAGGGGTTTGAGTATGAAAGATAAATCAAAACCGTTGGAACACTACCTGTAACATATGAAAGTCATGTTAACATATTAAATAGAGAGTAGCTATGGGTTTGAGATGCTTAACAACCAAGAACCAAAAATACATAATTGGTGTTCCTGTTGAACTTTGCATAAACAAGAAACCTGAGGTCTTGACATATAAGATGTTGGAGTACATATATCAGTGAAACTGATTTGATTTGTTTTGATTGGGTAAGTCATGACAAGATTAATTGTCAAACTTTAAATTTTGATTTAATTAAACACACAATGTTTATGATATATCATTATGTAGATTTATAATAATTTAGGAAAGTTGTTAACCAATAACTTAAATAATGTGCAAGATTTCCGGGTCAGGAGTTTGGGTGAGATCTTCCAAAAAAAAAGAGTTTGGGTGAGAAAAACCAAAGTGAGATGTAGAAGTTGGACAGGTAACCAGTTTTAATTTACTTTATCCAGATAGTATAAACATAGATATAAAATACAGATGTTTATGCATTTTGTATCTTAAAATAAGTTAAGTTTAACTCAAAAACTAATTTGTATAAAAATATAATCACAAGAGACTGAATAAATAAAGTTACCAAACGCTTTGATAATTACTTGTGTTATAATTTCACTTTTAGACCATCCCTAATAGGCTAAATAGTTAATGTCCTTTAATGGGCATTTTTTAACAAATTAGTATTATAATGTTACTTTAAAAATGTGTAATGGTTAACGTTCTTTAAATCATTATTTTCTAATTTTTTTTCTTCTAATTTGACGTTATACTAGAAACTCCCGGCCCTTTTCATGCCAACGCCTTTGAGGGAGATGTTGGAGGCGTTATCAAGCCCGTTCACGCCCCTATAATATCCATTGACCATTACGCATGGTCTTAGGCCATGAGTTATACCTTAACTATTCTTAACTCCATTTAAGTGTCATATCACCCGTTTTTTTCCCTTTTTACTCCACCTTATCAAAAGGAAATGGTTTAACCTTGTTAACTCTACATCAGCCACCATTTTTTAATTATTTTAATATTAAATATTTAAATTAAATATAAAATAAATAAGAATAATAATAATAATACCATTTCATTAACTTCTTAGCTAAAATAATTGTTGATAATAAATAACATTAATTTCTTACTTTTTTTATCTAAGGTCATAAGGTATACATTAACCCTTTATATAAGAGTTACATCGGCCGTTTTTTCCCTTTTTTACCCCACCTCATCCTAAGGAAATGGTTTAACCTTGTTAAATCTACCTTACCCACCATTTTTTTATTATTTTAATATCAAATATTTAAATAAAATACATAATAATAATAATAATAATAATAATAATAATAATAATAATAATAATAATAATATCATTTCATTAACTTCTTAACTAAAATAAACATTGATAATAAATAAAGTTAATATCTTATTCTTTTTTTTTCATGTTAACATGTTAACCAATGGAGGTTTTAACACCCCTTAACATAAGGAGTGAATGGTTTGAAAGACATGTTAACTTACCATGTCATTTTTAACACCAATCAAGGTAGAGTACACTCGTCGCCTTATAAACACGTCTAAACACTATTTCATTGTAATTAATTTTCTTATCTTATGGCTGATTTTTGGGTAAAGGGGACGGAACCTGTAAAATTTACGGATGATTATTTTCTTATGATTTAAGGAGTCGGAGAATGATTTAAACAAAGATATATAGTGATGACTAAATCCAGTGGCGGAACTAGCCCATTAATTTAGGAGTGTCCAAAAAATAAAATTAATGTCCAATCATACAATAACTAAAAACGAAAATAAATAAAGTAAAACAAATATCTAATGTGTTTGTCCTCTTCTTGTTTTCATAGATTGAAATCGTTCCATCACATCGTCGTCTTTAACTTTATCAAAATTTTCTTTTTCGACCACTGTTCAAATATTGCGGGCCCAATCGATTGTCACCCTTAATCAAAAATGGATATTTTATTGGTTTGGACTTTGGGGCTTGGGTTAAGTATATCAAATGGGCCTCCTTTCAATTAAACTATTCTTAATTTGGACTAAGTTTATCATTTGGGCTAATTAATTATATAAGTGTGAGGTTATAAAATGTTTGGGCTTAAAAAAAATATGGATTTTAATAAACTCATGTATCCTATTTTTTTAGGGGTGTCCTCGTATTTATTCAAGGGTATCCTTCGTATAAAACCGAAAAAAATAATAAAAAAATTACACTACGAAGACGGGGTTGAGCCGTAGCCCGTGCTACACCTAACAACACTATACATCCGCCCCTGACTAAACCTATAAATACGTTATAGAAAAGGATGCATATTGTAATTGAACTAGAACATTGACCCGCGTGCGTTGCGCCGCGACCAACGAAATTGACACGCTGTTGATCAGATTCACATTTA